>PYDT01000261.1:0-27949 GCA_004837865.1 Musa balbisiana
TCTTCACCCTTTTCTTGTACCTTCGATATCATCTTGCTTTGGACAATAGGCTTGGAACTTCCTCCTTTTGTATAGCCTTCTTTTGAGCCGTACCGAACACTCTTTTTAAACTTCTGTTGCTTTTCAACTTTTAATGCTAGCTTGCTCACATCATTTAAAGACCAATATGGCTGTAGTTGAACAACTTTAGCAATCTCATACTTTAGACCTCCTAAGTATCTTGCAATTGTTTGCTCTTCCGATTCCACAAGCTCTCCTTTCAACATCAAATTATCGAATTCTGCAGTGTACTCCTCTACACTAAGATCTTTTTGCTTGAAATCATGTATTTTGAGAAAGATCTCTTGCCTATAATTATGAGGTAAATATTTTCTCTTCAGCTCCCTTTTCATTTTCTCCCATGTAACGATATTACTCTTCCCCTCACGTTCTCTTTGTTTCTTCAGATTTTCCCACCAAAAAGATGCATTCCGTCTGAGTTTAAGTGCCACAAGTTTGACCTTCTTTTGTTCTGGTGGTTCATGAAAATCGAAAATTCTTTCTACTGTATTAAGCCAATCGATAAAATCATCAACATTTATTTTACCTTCAAATTCTGGAATATCTAATCTAGGGTTATATTTACTCTGCCACTCGTCTTGGACTTCATTTCTTCTCCGACATCTTCTCGACTCCCTTGGAAGACGAGGTATATCATCATCAGAAGTTAACTCTCGAATGTCATTTTCATGCTGGTTGTGTCTACTTTGAAGTTCGTCGATTATTTCATTTTTTTCTTGTAGACTACGCAGCAATTTTCATAGCTGCAACCTCAACGACTTAGCGTCATCTTCATGGTCACTACCTTCACCAACTACATCTTTTCCATTCCGCCTTGCCATGATCTCTAGCCTTTAGCTCTGATACCGGGAGGGTAAAAATGCAGAATGGATTTCGAAAGAAAACCAATAGAACAGTTTTTCAGAGAGAAAATGTCACAGGAGACAAGGAGCGAATTCTTGACGGAACTTTGATAAAATGAAAAAAAAATAGCTCACCACCCAGTTTAAAATCAAAAGGGATACAGAAAAATCACCACCCTAATGACAATAAACAAGGATACAGAACTAAAAGCAAAAGACTCACCACTCAAGGATGCATCCAAGAGATACAGAGTTCAAAAGAGCACTCCAAGAGAGCTTCTGCCAATATCCTCAGTTTTCTCAAAAACCCTTTCAAAGCCCTAAACATGAAAATAAATACTAGTGCATGAAACATCCCTTCATGTATAGGGAATTTCGAAATTAAGTCCTTTACAGCTACCAACCACCTCCTTTAATCGAAATTAAGTCCTTTACAGCTGCCAACCACCTCCTTTAATGTATTCCTTAGCCATGAAGCAAAGCACCATGAGACAGCTTTACTTTTGCGCAGGGAATATGCTGATGAGCTATCTTATCTGAGTTGACTGAGTTGAAGATTATGGGACAATATTATTGGCTAAAAAATCATATTATCAGCATCGTCCATATGAACAGATTGTAGCAAATTAGACACTCCCGTGTCACATACGACATTGATACTGCCTTGTAATCCGAAAAGCTTATGGATACTCTTCCATCTATAAGGTTCCTGCTCCTGACTTCCGATGGTTGCATAGGGATTGTGGCCTGTGCCGGCCTGATGATCCAGTCCCTTCCTTGCAGTTCTGCTGCAGAATACCTTCGTCCTGGTAGTGCTTGAACGCCGTGGCTGGTGAGGTACTCCACCACCCTTGAAATTTCATAAGCGAAGGCGACATTCGGGGTATTTGAAAGTCGCCCTACCATCCCTCTGGTGATTAGCAGGTTTGCTTCGCCATTTTGCCATGTATCATATCCTCTAGTGAGGATCGATAGTTGTATATTTCGGTAGAAGTCACCGATGGTCATCATGGTATTGGGAATTACGTAGACTAACTGGCTTTCTCTAGTTAGGTCTACCTCCATAGTTGCGATGATGGATCTGTCATCGGTCCACCTATTGTCTCGGAACACCAATAAGGCTAGTGTCCCTTCTTCTTGTCTATGGAGAATTTGCACTCGTACTTGGAGGATTCCCAAGTGTATGTATCTCATATGACTCCTTTATAGTTGGTCAAAACTTCTTTCCTGAATAAATTGCCTGTCTTCTTGGTTTTGTGTGACCAACATAGGTTCTTCTGACCTATGCACATATACTCGATGGTGGGCATCGTCCCTTCTTGAATGATAAAGCACCTCAGCTGGTGCTATGGCTGCTCTTTCCCTTATGTATAGCCTTAATTGTACTTGGGGGTCAATCTGTTGTTCAAGTACTTGCAGATTAGTGTCTGCGTCGCCAAAGATTCTTTGTCTGATTCGCCTTGTTGCCTGCTGAGCGTTAAACATCCTTCGTTGGTTTCTTCTATAACCTCGGATCTGATCCTCAACTAGAGGATATGATACATGGCAAAATGGCGAAGCAAACCTGCTAATCACTAGAGGGATAGTAGGGCGACTTTCAAATACCCCGAATGTCGCCTTCGCTTATGAAATTTCAGGGGTGGTGGAGTACCTCACCAGCCACAGCGTCCGAGCACTACCAGGACGAAGGTATTCTGCAGCAGAACTGCAAGGAAGGGACTGGATCATCAGGCCGGCACAGGCCACAATCCCTATGCAACCATCGGAGGTCAGGAACAGGAACCTCATAGATGGAAGAGTATCCATAAGCTTTTCGGATTACAAGGCAGTATCAAGATCAAGTCGCCTGAGCTACAATGGCAATGATAATGAAGCCTTCAGCGACGAAGAAGAAATCCGAAACCATACATTAGCAGTATTAATCTCGGATGATGAGGAAGATAATGCAGAACAATTATGTAATAACCTGAACTACTATTTTCAGGATGATTGCAATCTGAACGGGGAGAGGGAAATGCCATACCCCCAACAACTTGCAAAGTAAGAAATTGAGCTAGTATAATGAATTTGAGCTTTGAATGAGAGACCAGCTCCTAGGTGCACAAAATTCCACAAACGAGTGGGTGCACTAAATTCTGAAAGCGAGTTGAGTTCACACAATTCCATTCAAAGAACTAAACAACAGCCGATGACAAAAAGCAAAAGAAAGATTTTCTTGCTATGAAGCATAAGATCGGGAAGTAGAATCATAGACAAAGGCTGCTTAGGTTAGTATAGAAGTTGTTCGTAAGAGAACAGGACACTAGAAAGTTCATCCATCGTTGACCGCTCTGCCAATAAGTGATCTTGTTGGCTTTCCCTCTGATGCCGATGAACCTTCTCCTACTCCGGTCCAGATATAGATCTTTGAACAGCTTACTCACCTGACACTGATCCAGCTCATGCAGATCTTTATATTTCTTCTGATCCACCAGATGGATGAGGAGTTTGAGGCTTGAACACTCGAAGTTTGACCTATGCCTTTGTGCTTAGATACTCCAATAAGGTGTGGTGTGTTTGTTCCGCATCAGTTTCGGAGTGTTGTTACTGTGCTTCTATAAGTTGTACACTGTTAGGACTCTAGCTAGGAGAGTCCTAATTGATTGGGGGCATTCATGTAAACCTACCTAAGCCGACCCTTATTAAAGAGGTGAAGAGGCCGGCTAGGGTTTGGAGGTTATTTCTTAAAGAGAATTAGGAGTTATAAAGGATAGGATTAGGAGTCTTGAGTAGGAGTCCTATTAGGAGTCTTGAGTAGGAGTCCTATTAGGAGTCTTGAGTAGGAGTCCTATTAGGAGTCTTGAGTAGGAGTCCTATTAGGAGTCTTGAGTAGGAGTCCTATTAGGAGTCTTGAGTAGGAGTCCTATTAGGAGTCTTGAGTAGGAGTCCTATTAGGAGTCTTGAGTAGGAGTCCTATTAGGAGTCTTGAGTAGGAGTCCTATTAGGAGTCTTGAGTAGGAGTCCTATTAGGAGTCTTGAGTAGGAGTCCTATTAGGAGTCTTGAGTAGGAGTCCTATTAGGAGTCTTGAGTAGGAGTCCTATTAGGAGTCTTGAGTAGGAGTCCTATTAGGAGTCTTGAGTAGGAGTCCTATTAGGAGTCTTGAGTAGGAGTCCTATTAGGAGTCTTGAGTAGGAGTCCTATTAGGAGTCTTGAGTAGGAGTCCTATTAGGAGTCTTGAGTAGGAGTCCTATTAGGAGTCTTGAGTAGGAGTCCTATTAGGAGTCTTGAGTAGGAGTCCTATTAGGAGTCTTGAGTAGGAGTCCTATTAGGAGTCTTGAGTAGGAGTCCTATTAGGAGTCTTGAGTAGGAGTCCTATTAGGAGTCTTGAGTAGGAGTCCTATTAGGAGTCTTGAGTAGGAGTCCTATTAGGAGTCTTGAGTAGGAGTCCTATTAGGAGTCTTGAGTAGGAGTCCTATTAGGAGTCTTGAGTAGGAGTCCTATTAGGAGTCTTGAGTAGGAGTCCTATTAGGAGTCTTGAGTAGGAGTCCTATTAGGAGTCTTGAGTAGGAGTCCTATTAGGAGTCTTGAGTAGGAGTCCTATTAGGAGTCTTGAGTAGGAGTCCTATTAGGAGTCTTGAGTAGGAGTCCTATTAGGAGTCTTGAGTAGGAGTCCTATTAGGAGTCTTGAGTAGGAGTCCTATTAGGAGTCTTGAGTAGGAGTCCTATTAGGAGTCTTGAGTAGGAGTCCTATTAGGAGTCTTGAGTAGGAGTCCTATTATGTAATAACCTGAATACTATTTTCAGGATGATTGCAATCGAACGGGGAGAGGGAAATGCCATACCCCAACAATGCAAGTAAGAAATTGAGCTAGTAATGAATTTGAGCTTTGAATGAGAGGACCAGCTCCTAGGTGCACAAATTCCACAAAGAGTGGGTGCACTAAATTCTGGAAAGCGAGTTGAGTCTACACAACTTCCATTCAAAGAACTAACAACAGCGATGACAAAAGCAAAGAAAGATTTTTCTTGCTATGAAGCATAAGATCGGGAAGTAGACCAATCCATAGACAAAGGCTGCTAGGTTAGTATAGAAGTTGTTCGTTAAGAAGAACATGGACACTAGAAAGTTCATCCATCGTTGACCGCTCTGCCAATAAGTTGATATTATTGTGGCTGTTCCCTCGATGCCGATGAACCTTCTCCTACTCCGGTCCAGATATAGATCTTTGAACAGCTTACTCACCTGACACTGATCCAGCTCATGCAGATCGTTATATTTCTTCTGATCCACAGATGATGAGGAGTTTGAGGCTTGAACACTCGAAGTTTGACCTATGCCTTGTGCTTAGATACTCCAATAAGGGTGTGGTGTGTTTGTTCGAATCAGTTCGGCGTGTTGTTACTGTGCTTCTATAAGGTGTACACTGTTAGGACTCTAGCTAGGAGAGTCCTAATTGATTGGGGGCATTCATGTAAAACCTACCTAAGCCGACCCTTATTAAGAGGTGAAGAGGCCGGCTAGGGTTTGGAGGTTATTTCTTAAAGAAGAAAGGAGTCTTGAGTAGGAGTCCTATTAGGAGTCTTGAGTAGAAGTCTTAATTGAGTAATAGTCTTGAGTAGGAGTCCTATTAGGAGTTAGGGTTTAGAAACCCTATAAATAGTCATGTATTCATCCTCTTTTGATAGGCAATAGATGAATCTTTTCTGCAGCCTTTGAGCAGCAATTTGGAGGAAGGAACCCCTATAGAGTTCCAGGAGGCTGATCCCCTAAAGAGATCAACCCCAAGCTTAGAATCTGCAAGGGTTCTAACACTTGGTATCGAAGCAGCATTCTTGGCATCTCGCTGCCCTTCCACAGCCATCCATCATCTCTCCACAGCCGCCCAAAGTAATTCCCATAATTGCTTAAAAGATCGTCGCTAAATTCCGCCATCATATCCACCACCGCAGATCATCCTTTGATCTCCCCGTGAATTGCAATAGGTTCTGGTTTCCTACCTTACTGCTGCTGCAATTTAGTTATCCTTATTCAAAAATCCAAAAAAAAAATTTGTTCCTATATTGCTGCATAAACTTTTCGCCGCAAAGTTTTCATCTTTACGATGAAAGATACATTGCAGAATTCTAACCGCATAACACAGTCCGTTTGATCTTGCTACTGCGTTTTTTCTATCCAAATCTCTACAAAATTTTTATGACAGATTTGACACTTCCTAACAGCAGATTTCCCTTTGGTTTTATAAAAAAATTCTCAATATAAACCATTGATCTTTTACATCTAATCTGCTGTACTTGAAAATCTGCACTGCAAAATTTCAGCCGCACAACACTGTTTATTTGATCTTGCTACTGCATTTTTTCTATCCAAATCTCTACGAAATTTTTATGACAGCTTTGACACATCCTAATAGCAGATTTCCCTTTGGTTTTGTCAAAAAATTCTTAATATAAACCATTAATCTTTTACGTCTAAACTGCTATACTTGAAAATCTGCACTGTGAAATTCCAGCCGCATAGTACAAATTATTTAATCTTGCTACTATATTTTTCTATCCAAATCTCTATGAAATTTTTATGATAGCCTTGACACTTCCTAACAGTAGATTTCCCTTTGGTTTCGTCGAAAAATTCTTAATATAAACTACTGATATTTTACGTCCAATCTGTGACACTTGAAAATCTGTGCTGCAGAAAATTTCAGCAGCATATTGTTGCCTTAACCGATCTATTTGCAATCTTTTTGAACAAAATTTCTTATATATTTCATAGATCATCTTGGCTTCCATCTAAGATTGATCTATTAAGGAATTCACCTCTAAAAATGATTTTGTGTTGCTGTAAATTTTCGTCGCAAACCGCTGAAATTTTTCAACGAGAATTCTGCTATCGCAACTTGCACCAATTTCTTTGCTGTTATACTGCCGAAAGTTTCTTGATTAAATTAGACATACTTACTGTCATATACACTGAGATTTTGCTATCAATTCCCTCCTCAAATCTCTCAAGTTTTTTGTGAAAATTTTGTTGAGAAACCGCTGTTTCTTCGACGACAATTCTGCTCTTACAAGACAACACAATTCTGCAACAAACTTCCACTGATTTCTATCAAACCATTGCTGCCATCTACCACAGATCTAAAACTTTCATCCACAACCCTAAAACTCTACCAAACCACACCCTCAAACTACACCCAAAACAGCCACAAAACAAGCCGAAACCGTAGCCTACATCCATCAATCCACCAACCCTTTCGACCACCACTTCTCTCAACCTATACATGCCTTTAACCCGACAACAAAAGAGAGATCTTAATATCACAGATTTGGAGGCATGTACTATGGCATTTGAGGCGGCAATCAATGCTAAATTCGAAGCCTTCGAGGCACAAATAGAGAATAAGATTCAAACGCTCTTTACCGAACTCAGATTGGGCCGACCACCAAGCCCGAAGAAATCATATCAAGGAGAGAGCTCTGCCCAATCGTACCAAGCCCGAAGAGATGACTTCCAAGGGAGGGGAGGCTCTATAATTGATCCGAACTATCCACGCATGAGGGTGGACTTCCCTAGATGGGAAGAAGGAGACCCGATTGGTTGGATCTCGCGCGTGGGATGCCATACAGTGGTTTGACTGGTTTAAATATACTCATGGAGTCCTCTCATGGCGACAATTCAAAGAAGGACTATTGATCCGATTCGGACCAATCGATTACGAGAATATTGACAAACCTCTAGCAAAGATCCGACAAACCTCTACCGTTAAGGAGTACCAAACCAGGTTTGAAAGGTTATCTAATCAAACTTATGATTGGTCTAAAAAACAACTATTATGGACCTCCATTGAGGGCTTGAAGCCAGAGATCCGGGGAGAAGTTCAAGCACGACAACCGTACACGCTTATGGCAGCCATATCTTTCGCACGACATCAAGAGGAGCGATTGAACCATGAAGCTCATAGGACTAGGATCGCTTCTCGACCTACAATGCAAAAGCCCTCAACCCCCCCTACTATCAATCAAGTTCTTGCACCAAAAATGATGACAAGAGAAGAGCTTCAGGAGCGATCTACAAAGGAGTTATGTTGGCACCCCGATGAGCCGTGGAGACGCGAGCATCACTGTAGAAAAGAGAGACTTCTTATGATTGAACCAGTAGAAGAAGAGATCATTGAACATCTAGAAGAGAGCCTTGATAATGAAAAGGAAGATGCGGAAGAAGAGCCACAACCGATCAAAGTTACGGTACATGCACTAGCCGGCTACTCAAACCCGCAAACGATGAAAGTTGAAGGCCTTCTCAAACAATAATCGATCATTGTTCTCATTGACACGGGCAGCACTAATAACTTCCTAGATAGTAAAGTTGCTGTCCGGATGGCCTTACCTATCGATTATTACAGTAGGTTTGACGTCAAGTTCACCAATGGATGGATTTTGAAATGTGATCATAGGCGCCCGCGGGAGAAACTGTTACTACAGGACCAAGAGATAATTGCAGATTTCTTCCTCCTTCCTCTTGATGATCATGAGGCTATGCTCAAAATTAAATGGTTGACAATATTAGATAATGTTTCCTGGAATTTTATGAAACTAATTTTGAGATTTTACAGTAAAGGGAAATAGGTGATTTTACACGGTAAACATGAGGGCGACGTAATGACGATTTGCACACAACAAATGGAGAAGGTTTTGCATAAAGCATGCAGCGGCTTTTTGGTACAATTTGAGTAGCAAACCAAGGGAGAGCCAATAGAATTTGAAGATCCAAACCTACTTCCTTTGCTTGCTGAATTTTCAGATATATTTGACGTACCGCGCAACCTACCTCTTGCCCATCGACATGATCATTGTATACCGATTCTTCTGGGCAAACCTCCTGCAAATACTTGGCTATATCAACATTCATATCTGCAGAAGGATGAAATAGAAAGGATTATAAAAGAGATGCCCGAAACAGGAGTTATACGGCCAAGTTGCAGCCTTTACTTTTCAGTGGTGCTCTTTATATGAAAGAAGGATGAAACATGGCGAATGTGTATTGATTATCGAGCCCTCAATGGCATAACCATTAAGGACAAATACCCTATTCCAATAGCAAATGAATTGCTAGATGAAAGAGAGCACAAGTCTTCACAAACCGATGGCCAGACGGAAGTGATAAACAGGTGCTTGGAGACAGCCCAAAGCCACCCACCAAATATGACTACCTAAAGAGAACTCCAGACCCAGTTGAGTGCTATTATTAATCGACGGATAGTGACTCGACGATGACAACCCATTACTGAAGTGCTAATACAATGGGTAAACTTATCAGTAGAAGGGGTCACTTGGGAGAACTATGACGACTTGAAGATCAAATTCACAGAATTCATGGATTATTAGCCTTGAGGACAAGGCTGATTTGAAGAGGGCGGCGGGTCTGTTAGGACTCTAGCTAGGAGAGTCCTAATTGATTGGGGGCATTCATGTAAAACCTACCTAAGTCGACCCTTATTAAAGAGATGAAGAGGCCGGCTAGGGTTTGGAGGTTATTTCTTAAAGAAGAATTAGGAGTTGTAAAGGAATATGAGTCTTGAGTAGGAGTTCTATTAGGAGTCTTGAGTAGAAGTCTTAATTGAGTAAGAGTCTTGAGTAGGAGTCCTATTAGGAGTTAGGGTTTAGAAACCCTATAAATAGTCATGTATTCATCCTCTTTTGATAGGCAATAGATGAATCTTTTCTGCAGCCTTTGAGCAGCAACTTGGAGGAAGGAACCCCTATAGAGTTCCAGGAGGCTGATCCCCTAAAGAGATCAACCCCAAGCTTAGAATCTGCAAGGGTTCTAACATACACTATCTTCTTATTTAATACTCTTGTTTCTCATTGTTTTGACTTTCTTCTATATGTGTATATTCAAGCAACTCAGTGTGTTGTGCCTTTATTCTTTGACTTTCCAAGAGAAAAGGAATATTTTTTTTTTTGATAAGTAAAAGTAAATTGATTTTATGTAAAGTTTCTACAAAAATAGCTTTGTCTATACAAGTTATAGACGAAGCTAGGTAACTCGTAGAGTACTCATACGGTAGTTATGACTACACATGCTGTAGAATATAACTCTTAACTGTGGCCAACAAATAAAATGTAAAGTCCAGATATGCCAAGATTTCCTGTGGGTATAGCTTTTCATGCCCAAGGTCTTTAGCTAATAGCAAAATTGAATTTGATAAAAATATTTTTTTCTCTTCGTGTAAAGTGTTCCATTTTGAGTCTCTAATATTCTTTGTCAAGAGCTGAGCATTATTTGTGTGTTGACACTCAAAGATTCTGCTACATCTTTCCTTCCACATCCACCAAATAGCGCATCTGAATAATAACCTTTGTCAATTGTGTAAGAGGCCCTTTTCTTGAAAAACATTGCATGAGGTCACCTAATTCTTGATGCAAGTTTGGTTGCGGCATTCTATTGAGTTCGAATCGCTGGAGAATCTCCTTCCATATCCATTTAGTATAGTCACAAGCAAAATAGAGATGGTCAATAGTTTCTTCTTGTTGCATGCAAAGGGAGCATCGGTTAACATGATGGATACCTCTTCTTTTCATATTGTCTATTGTAGGTAGTTTATTCAAAAGGGCCTGCCATGTATATAAGGAATGTCTCTGTGATCCCGGTCGATCCCATGTCCAACTGCTTGGGAGCCACTTGTTATTTCTTTGCCTAATTTGATTCCATGCGGATGTGGCACTAAATTTGCCATTGTCATGAAGCCAAATAAGTACATATGAAGAGTTGTTCCTGATTGGAATAGTTGTGATAGTCGGCCAAAGTGATAGCATTTCAGGAGAAATAGGAGTAGGGAGACACTAAGTACCATTAGCAATGAACTCGGAAACCTTCCAGTCTTTGGGAGCCCCAAGGTCTTTTCGTATTCTGTCACCGTATAATTGAAATATGCTTTTCCCATTCACCCAAGGATCGTACCACATATTAGTATTAGTTTCAGTAGAGATTGCGTACGAAATGTATTTGATTAGTCAATTCCTTGCCTTTAAAATTTCTTTCCAAGCTGCAGAGTGGTATGTTCTTGTTGAAATTTCCCAAATCGATTTCTTTGAAAGATACCTAGCAGAAACCCATTGTGACCATAAGGAACACTTGTTTTGCAAAAGGTCCCACAATTGCTTTACCAAACATGCTTTATTCCAATCTCTAGTATTTCTCAGGTTCAACCCCCCTTCATCTTTTGGTTTGCAGATGTTGTCCCAATTCACCATATGCATTGTCTTACCAGAAGAAGTTTATTAATAACCGTTCAATATCTTGGAGAAGTCCAACAGGCAGAAGAAATACATTTGACCAATATATAGAGTAAGAGTTCAACACCGAACGGATGAGTTCAAGTCGTCCTTTTTGAAAGAAGCCTATTTTTTCAGGAGGAAATTCTGTTCTTTATTTTTTCCAGGATAGGCTGACAGTGGGTTTTGTGAATGCCAGTGGATATGAGTGGGAGACCCAGATATGTAACTAGCAGATTTCCCTCACTAACCCCTAGGGTATGTGCAATAACGTCTTTGTCCTCAATGCAAGGGCTCATGTAGACTTTACTTTTCGCATGATTTAACTGAAGGCCAAAAACTATACCAAAATCATTCAGAATAGTAGCCAGGTTTTCTTACTGAAGTTGAATCATTCTGAAGAAAAATAAGAAGATCATCTGCAAAGATTATATGTGATATATGAATAGGGCCAGCATGGGGTACCTTAATACTGCCATCAGAGACCGCATATTCCAACAAACAGCTAAGTCCTTCCATTGCAATAATAAAGAGATATGGAGAGAGTGGATCGCCTTGTCGAATGCCATTCTTGCTCCCAAAAAAACCAATAGGTGAGCCGTTGAAGAGTATTGAAAACTTTAGAGTTTCTAAGCAACATTGAATCCAATTAACCCATTGCTGAGGGAAGTTCATACCGAGGAGCATCTTATAGATAAAGTTCCTATTAATTGAGTCAAAGGCTTTTCGTAGATCAGCTTTAAAACAGATTTTTGTCCCTCTTGCTTTTGAGTGCAGATCCTTGACCAAGTCATTAGCCAGCAGAATATTATGATGTATACTTCCCCCTTTGATGAATGCAGCCTGATTTGGACTAATTATCTTGTGTATTACCTTTTGCAATCTATCTGCTTGCACTTTGGAGATGATCTTGTAAACAAAGTTACATAAAGATATGGGTCGATAGTTCTCTAGTGAATCAGCCCCTGCATTCTTGGGAATTAGAGAAATAAAAGTGCAATTCATCTCTCTAAGAATATGACCTGAAGAGAAAAAGTGTTGGCAAGCTTTAATCACATCATTACCAATAATAGACCATGTAATTTGGTAAAATTCAGCAGGAAATCCGTCTGGACCAGGGCTTTTGTGCTTTGGTGACTTAAAGACAACTCTTACTATTTCATCATTTGTAATTGGGGCATTGAGGATAGAAATGGCATCCGAATCAAGCTTTCTAGTTGGCTCCACATGAATATTATTAGGTTTCCTCACTTGGTTGAGTAAGGAATAAAAAAATTGCTCAGTGAATGCTTTAACCTCATCTAAATTCTCAATACTTTGTCTCTGCATTTCCTAATGCGGTTAACTGCTCTTCGAGTAGCAATGGAAGCATAAAAAAACTTAGTATTGGAATCCCCTAAAGTAAGCCAATGCTATCGAGACTTCTGTTTTGCAAAACTTTCCTCCTGCTTTAAGGCTTGCAAGAAGTTATTTCTAGCTTCTGTCTCTTTGTCGATAAGATTCTCATCATGGGGCTGAAGTTGCAGCTCATGTTGCATTACTATTAGTTCCTTTCTGCAAAATTGAACTCGGGTGGTAATATTGCCAAAGGTATTTGTATTCCAACGGTTTCTTGCCTTTTGGTGTTGCTTTATCTGCGTGTATGTACATTATAGAATGATCAGAAAACAATAGAGCATCATACTGAAGAAGTGAATCAGGGTAAACTATTAACCATTCTTGATTAATCAGACGTCTATCGAGTCTAGCCATTATTTTTCTATTAGCAGCACCTTGATTACTCCAGGAGAGCCAATTACCCACATATTTCATATTAGTCAATGCAGCAGTATCTATGTAATCATTAAAACTTTGAAGCTGACTTTCTGAAAGCTGTTTACCCATTACTTTTTCATTTGTGTACCGAACAGTATTAAAGTCACCAAGAACAATCCAAGGTACATTAAGACAGCCATCTGCAATGTTAGTTAGATCAGACCATAGTGTATTTCTTTCTTGCATACTGTTTGAAGCATATATACCAGTGGAATTGAATTGATAGCCATTTTTTTTGTCCTCTACCTTAAGATGGATGAATTGATTAGTAGCAGAAATAAACCAAGCATTAATAGAGTTAGGATGCCATAAGACCCATATTCTACCAAAAGTTTCATTTGAGTCATTGGTAAACAGTTCTGCGTCCGGCCATATTAAATTCTTTTGAGCTTGAATGCGCGATTGTTTAATTTTTGTTTCTACTAGAATAACAATATCACATGCAGCAGACTTGATTATTCTGTTGAGCTCCCGACATTTCTCAGGCTTGTTAAGTCCACGAATATTCCAGCATGTTATTTTCATCAGTGATAAACAAATAGAAAAGGTGGTAAGGTATTCTTCCTACGACTTTGGATGGACTGTACCATCCTTTTTCTTATCCTTTGGTTTTGTATTTTCCTCCCGCATAATATCCTTACCTTTTATGGCTTTATTCCTATATTTATCCACTTCATCTACAGCTTGTAGATGTTTAAACTTTAAAATACCTTGAATCATGTGGTCTTGATTAGCAGGGTTTGTTGAAGCATGATAAGATTGTTGCAGCACAATATCCTGGTTAGTACTTGTTGGAGCAGCCTGGCTAGAGAGGCTTGTTGGGGCATGAGTTTCTTGAAACAGAATATCCTTGTTGGCGATGTTTGTTGCGCCCTGAGTTTATTGAGGAAGAATATCCTTGTTGGCGAGATTTGTTTGGGCCTGAGTTTGTTGAGCTATTGTGGACGGATCCGTTGATATTGGAAGAGATGAAGTTCCTGACTTATGCTTCTCCTGTCCACTAGTACCATGGCGAACTTCTGTTTTGGAAGGCTCCGACATTATAGGAAGAGTTTTGTATTTGTCCTTCTGTCCGCGGTGCTGTCCTTGCGAGTCAGAATGCTCAATTGTCTTCGCCACCATTGGTGCTACTATCATTAGAGAAGACTCGCTTTGTTGCTGAGGCGCTTGACGTGGTTGATAGACCTTGGTGATCAGTTTTGGAGTTTGCTGACAAGCTCCATTTGCATGACCAAAAGATAAGCAATGCTGACATCGTTGTGGCTTCCAGGAATATGAGACATGTACCTTCTGAGTGTTCCCATCAAGATCACGATAGAAAACCTCATTAGGAAGATCATCGTCGGAATAAACCAGTACACATGCTTGTGCAAATGCTAATCTTGTTTGAGCTGCTGTTGCTTTGTCGATGTAGAGTGGCTGTCCCAGAGTGCTGCATAACTTTGCAATAAAACGTTGACTCCAAAGATGTAGAGGAAGACCTTGAAAGGATACCCATAATGGAATAGACTGTAGGCTATCTAATTCCAAACGGACATCAGGAGACCAGCATCGTAGAATCATTGGATGGCCGCGAATAGTCCAGAATCCTTCGAGGACCCGTTGCAAATCTTATTCATAGTATATCTTGCAAACAAAGAATCCATTCTCCAGCATATGGAGATCAAATGATGATATTCCCCATCGAGTTTTGATAAATAAGGATAGTGGGAAATAAGATGTTTTGAGACCTACCACATAGCCAACAATCGCCATAGACCATGTCTCAATAAGACTGAATCAGCAGTCTCGTATACAGCTATCTTCTTATCAGCTTGAACTTCTGGAGTAAAGAATTCCAAGCTTAGATTCGGACTTTCAACCGGAGCCTTGAAGAGGCTAAGTCCAAGGCCGAGGGTCACTGGAAATGAGAGCAGGCTGCCGCGATCTAGAGCACGACCTGCTTCGATGCTGCTTCATCGAAGGAGTTTCTCTCTAGAGAGGATATGGTGGAGGAGCAACTTGAGGGGTAACGGTAGGGAGTCTTGCCATCGTATCAACCCTCCCATCACAGTCGCCAACCCTAGGGGCCGTCGCTGCCATGTTTGATCCCTCTTCTGGTCGCCGCTACAGAATCGTCGCCATAGGGCAAAGCCACCGCTGCAGTATATCAGATCGCCGTTACAGTACCATCGCCCTAGGGAGATCTGGTCACCGCTACAGTATCATCACCCTTGGGGAGAAGTCGACGCGTCGCCCGTGGGAGAAAGCAATGCTGCAGGAGTCAGATCGCCCTAGGGAGATCTTATCGCCGCTACAGTACCATCGCCTTAGGGAGATCTGGTCGCCACTACAGTACCATCACCCTTCGCCCGTGGGAGAAAGCCGATGCAGTAATGTTAGCTTACTTTCTGGGGTTAACTCAATCCTCTTAAACAAGTAGAGTATACAAGCTTAGGTGAAAGCAGCGCGCTAACATGTAGTCTGATTGTGTTCGTGGGGTACCTCTTCTATAGTCGTGGATCATATCTCTTCTCTCGATTTCTTTTATTCCATGAAAGGTTGACTCTCGCCCTACTGCTCTCAGTAAAGTAGAAAGTAGCAAGTCCGACAAGGAGCGTTAATATAAGGGCCAAGTCACTACTAGAAAAAGAGACTCGTCACAAAGAATGAAACTAGCTACTCTACCTCCTCTTGAAACAAGCCCTGCAGCTGGCTACTATACCTATTTCAACTAATACAGATTCAACTACTCTACAACTCGTTTGGGATTCTACTCTCACACCACTTGTGGAACTGTTAACTCCTTACTCTCCACTAGACTAGAAGAACCTAGACTCTCTCATTCACTTAGGGCATCAAAGCAAGAAGACTATATTATTGCCAGAACTCTCCTTTCAGAACCAATTGACGCTTCTGATCTGGTAGACTAGGAGGCGAGATCGGAAGTCGTTGTAGATTCCAAGTCTATATCCGGTGAGTAAGCCGAGTGCGAAATCTCTAGATTCATCGTATTAAGAAGAAGCCCAATCGACTCTCTTTTTTCCTATCTAGTACGAAGCCGCGTAAGTTTCACAAATGAAGAAGTATCGCTTGGCAGCAGTTCTGCAATTGGTCTCTTGACGCTACTTGTCCCTAGTGGAGTTGCACCATATAATTAGGACTTTGTAGTAACCTCGTATTATATAATAGAATGTATTTCTTGGGTTCCCCGAACATAGGACTTGGGGAAGAAACATAATCCGGGGAGTCTGAGATAAGAGATAATGGAAATTGGAATGCTCAGCTTTCCCTTGTAGTGGTCCAGTCCAAGCACCGAACCTTTATCTTTACCTGATTACTGCTGACGCGCAACAAGTCACTCCTGGTGCAAGAGAGGAGATTCACTGAAATGATTTAGTAAGTTACGAAGCGGGGGAATAGAAGTTTTCTCAGAAGGCGGGGGTCGCTTTTGTTGTAGTTGGTTTAGAAAGGTGCTACGTAAGCGATACTGGTTGATAAAGGTGCTACGTAAGTGATACATTAATATTCTGAATATGTTAAGTATAAACAGGAAAGGTTCCGTTCAAACAATATAACAAGAAGCAATGATAGAAAATGTAGCGAGTGGGGGAGATCAATCCAAAAGGTAATTTGATAAGAAGATGTGCTCAAGGATCAGGTAAAACAACAAAACAGTCTGAACTTCAAGTTTAGTCTCCTTATGCGATTCTCAACGAGGGCGAGTTCAATAGCACCAGCAAGAGAACAAGCTACGGCTTCGCCCTATAAGTGTCTGAAGGAATTTCTTATGAAGCCAGATCAACAACAGGAGATGGTGAAAGCGGAAACGAAAGGAGAGGGCATCGAAAGCAAGATACACTCTTGATCTTAGGTGTCGTGGGGAATTTCTCATCAAATGAGTTGAACATCGGTTAAAGGATGCAAAAACGAATGATTAGAATGCTTGCCGAGAAAAGTAATGAACTTCATTCAATGCCAGATAGTTATTGGACCCACACTGTAGAGTGACTGGTCGAGTGTAATCTCACTGCTAGAGTGCTTATGCGTGTGTTGAAGTCATCAGTCAATAAAATCATTGAACTCACATATAGAAGGGGGAAAACAAGAAGGGGGGAACCGAGGGAAACTTACAGAGGAAAGGACACTCTAAATAAGCATAAGGCAGGGGAAGGGAATAAGGAGCGGTCAGCAAGTCTCGTTTTTCAACCAGTTGTTGTTTATCAAGAGAAAGAAAGTCTCCTGTTGTTGATAAATATGGGTATTGTATAGAATTCCAGTAATGACTCTAAGTTCGGTGATTGGCTTAACCGAGACTAAAGGTGCACTGAGAGTAGTAGAGTGGAGAACATGCAAGTGAAAGCAAGTAAAGAAGCTAGTTCAAAGGCAAGGAGAAAACATAAAGGGGAAGGATAGAGGTGTAATAGAAAGTAAGAAGTTGCAAATCCAGAATTCGAAAACAGCGAAAAGAATGAAACCACCAATAAAGAAGAAGAACCTGTTCCTGTTGACAAGTAGTGGTCCTATTGAATCTGTAGCTGTTGACAGAGGTATCGATTCTGCTTAGGGTAATTGGTACTTTCTCCAGGTAATTGGTACCTCGATCTGGTTTTCGTCATGGCGTTAGCGAGTTAATAGCGAGCCGGGAGTTCTGCTAACAATAGCTGAAGAAACACAGATAATCCGTTTCATTAGAGACGTAACCACTACCGGAACAGACCATTCTGGTCATTACTGAGAGCGGCAAGCGACACCTTCGTAGGCTTTGAGTGGAGCGAAAGCCGTGACTTATGATTCTTTTGCAATGTTCCTTGTCAACTGGAACAGAGCTCGTATTCCGGACAGATGCGCTTGGTAGTGACTTTCTCACTACTGATTCTCGAACAGCTGATTGGGCATGATCTTATTCTGCTGTTAGGCCTGGACCCTCTGAAGAATGCATTTTCTCTATCTCTTGTGCGTGCATATATTCTATCATATTATATCTATATGGATTTCTTGGATTTATTTCTATATTGATTTATGGGGGAATGTATTATTATTACACGAAACTGTTTGCTTCTCCTCTTGCTTCAACGCCCTCTTCTTAGTACTCCACTAATGTAGAACATCCATCATTTCAATCCGGAAACAGATGAGGTAAGTCAACTCAAAAGTCAGCGAGAAAGAAATCAATCAGGGAAAACAACACCTTAAAGAAAGAAGGGAAGGGAAAACACATCTAACACCTTTACTGGGGTCCAATCCAAGTCAAGTGGTACTTCTGGAAAGTCTCTTAAAGCAAGAGCTCTTCTGTACTTCAGTTGTTTCGTGTAGTTCCATAAGCCCTTGTTTATTACCTAGCTTGGTTCCTCATTATTTGCTTGTTCTGTAGGCATCTACTTGTTCTTTTGCCCTTGCGAGAGCTGTTGCTTTCATAATTGAATCAAGGAAATAGAAGTGCACACATCATATAGAGGAGAGTAAACCATGGTTGAGAGTCGCTTGGCCCTTGAGGTCTACGTTGCTTGTAGCCTTGCCGGCCGTAATAACTCCTTACTTGCAAGCTTCATAGGATCTTTGGGTCAAGCTTCATAGGATCTCTCTGTCCAGGCAGGGTGTTAACTAGAGTTTCTAGAGCAAGTGATGTGGTTGTGATGAAATTCTATAAGAATAAGAAGATGTTACCCTCCGGAGCAGAGGAGGGCTTTGAGAAAGGGGGAGAGGGAATAACTTCCAGAAGCATTGGAGATTAGTGTCCCACTTCGATTTTGTGTGCTTCCATCAGAAGAATTGGACACTCTTAAGCAATTGAGGAGATATAGACGACTAAGGAGATATAGACAAGGAAATATAGATAGAAGGGAGATAGCCTTCCTCTCACGTATTCGTATAAGCCATTAAGTTCCAACAATGAGCAAGAAACTCGAAGAAAAGAAATGTTAGCTGGAAGGAAAAAACAAACTATAGCGTTTATAGGGCGAACTCACAACTCACTGTTCACTTTCCCTAACTATGGAATATGGGCTGAATGCTATTATACTATAAGACTTGATTCTTTCTCTGGCTTGTTCTCTTGCGATTTGATGACTGACATAGTTTCATTGAATGACGCTATCTTCTATACTTCCTACCAGGGCACTTGCTAAAGGAATATTCTAGATGTATTACCTTGCGCAGGATCAGTGTGCATAAGTACGATTAGTTTGTACTGGAATCTTTAACTTCAGTCTCTCATAATGGGGGGCGCCTAGCAAGAATCTCTCTTCACAGCCAACACTTTCACTCCAATTAGGACAACCGCAGACTCTAAAGAATCTCATTTAGTGTACAACTTCCTATAAGCATCATTGAGTGTACAACTTCCTATAAGAATAGTAAAATCCTGCATGGCTTTGAAAAACGAATATAGAGAGCCAGAAAGTCACCTAGAACCTCATTGCCTATTGAAACCTCCTTACTTGACTCATCCCTTGCTTGTGGAATGTAATCTCTCTTGCTTCATATATACATATTGATTGGATTTATAGGGTAAACAAACATATGACATATAATTGCTTGTTTCTAAATGGACTTTGAAAGCTGTTGCTAGTTCTTTCTTTTGCTTATGTAGTTCCCCTATCAGCTCTCATGGCGCGTTAGCTTATGGAATGACCCTATCAGCTCTCGTGGCGCATATTGGAGAGTCGTAAGTCGGTTCAGTTCAGTGCGTTGCTGCTATTCCTTAAACTTGGCTTGCTCCAGCGCAGGTTGTAGTGCGCCACCCGCTTACGCTAGACTTCAGCCATAGAGGAACATCCACAAATCAAAGGTCATATAGTCACTGCTTTGCTTCAAAACACTGTTTTCTGACTTAAAGAACGAATTGAGGCACCCCGGCTTATAGTCATTAGCTAATGAGAACAATTCTCCTATGCTAAACCACTAGCACCAAATTGAGTAGACAAGACTTCTATTAATTCGTATTCAGTAGACCGGACCGCGCTTAAGGCAATGATATTCCCTCTACAGAAGTTCGACAGGCTAAAGACAATAAGTATTTGTATAAGGGTATCGAGCGTAACTCACTCACCCCAAGAAATAAGCTAATGCACCTGCTCGCTAACGCACTTAGGAAGGAACAGAACAAGCAGACAGATGTTGTCCTTTCATACGGTTTTTCAAGGTTGTTGGCTGTAGTTCATCTCCGAGAGAATCCAGAATGCGAATGCCCAGGCACACGACGCTTATAACTAGAAAGTAGAAGCTTTAGTAGTTGCTCATTGTTGCGCTAACGGGAGCTACAACTACTATAAGCATCAGGATTTAAAAACACGAGATACTTACATGAGATACGCAACTTTCTACTTATATCGAAAACTATAGGAAACTTTCTACTTATATCGAAACGGGCCTATGAGAAGTCATTTCAGAATTGCATATCACCTGGTAATATGATAGAATCATAGTGAAGTAACAAAACAGCTTGTTCCATATTAATGCATCTATCTTTCTTCCATTGCTTGTTCCATTCGAAGTTATGGATAAGTGGTCTTTTGAGTGAAAGGATGGAAATCTAGATGCCATGGTTGTAGCCGCATAACACCTAGTTTGAGGGACGCCTTTGTAACGCTTTATCCGAGAAGTGTCTTTTGTATAGTATCTACGACTAAAGAGATGATTCGCCATGATCCTTTCTCCGTCCAGAGGTGATTCATCAATTCTATAACACAGCTATTACACGGTTGGATTGATTCTCTGGAATTGCAATGATTCTACCCCATTCAAGAAAGAACTATTTTCGTGATCGAATGACAAAATAGATATATGAACTGTATAGGATCATTCGTTGGAATGGGATAAGTGCATCTTTTATAGGATATCAAAGGGATCATAGAAAACACTAAGGATGCTATTGGTATTTGTGATCGATCAGCTTCCAGTATGACCGAACACTTTCTCTCTGGATCCAGAATAACGACACAATCAGGTTGTTGGTTCGAACCAAAATTGATCTTATTCTTTCTCGAACGTATTTTAGTCGGACTGGAACAAGAATGGGTAAAAAAAGCCCCGATCCGACATTGAGAATCATTGATACAGCTCGCCATTTCTTCCATTATATATGAGATATGATTTTTCTGTGTCTTTAAAAGGAAGGAACGACCTTTTTGACGAATGAGAGATCCTATGAAATTCAAAGCATTTCGTAAACAAATCAGTGTCTTGTCTGAATCGAGAATAGCAATTCCATTTCTAGAACTACATATATAGATGACACGGGAGTGTCTAATTTGCTACAATATGTTCATATGGACGATGCTGATAATATGATTTTTTTTTAGCCAACAATATTGCCCCATAATCTTCAACTCAGATAAGACAGCTCATCAGCATATTCCCTGCATAAAAGTAAAGCTGTCTCATAATACTTTTCTTCATGGCTAAGGAGGTGGTTGGCAATTGTGAAGGACTTAATTTCGATTAAAGGAGGTGGTTGGTAGCTGTAAAGGACTTAATTTCGAAATTCCCTATGCATGAAGGGTTGTTTCATGCACTAGTATTTATTTTCATATTTAGGGCTTTGAAAGGGTTTTTAGAAAACTGAGAATATTGGAGAAGCTCTCTTGAAGTGCTCTTTTGAATTCTGTATCTCTTGGATGCATCCTTGAGTGGTGAGTCTTTTGCTTTCAGTTTTGTATCCTTGTTTATTGTCATTAGGGTGGTGATCTTTCTGTATCACTTTTATCATTAGGGTGGTGATCTTGTTTAAATTGGGTGGTGAGCTATTTTTCATTTTATCAAAGTTTTATCAAGAATTCATTCCTTGTCTCCTGTGACATTTTCTATCTGAACAACTGTTCTATCGGTTTTCTTTCGAAATCCATTCTGCATTTTTACCCTCCCCGGTATCAGTTTGGTATCAGAGCTAAAGGCTAGAGATCATGGCAAGGCAGAATGGAAAAGATGTAGTTGGTGAAGGTAGTGACCATGAAGATGACGCTGAGTTGTTGAGACTGCAGCTACGAAAATTGCTGCGTAGTCTACAAGAAAAAATGAAATAATCGACGAACTTCAAAGTAGACACAACCAGCATGAAAATGACGTTCGAGAGTTAACTTCTGATGATGATATACCTCGTCTTCCAAGGGAGTCACGAAGATGTTAGAGAAGAAATGAAGTCCAAGACGAGTGGCAGAATAAATATAACCCCAGATTAGATATTCCAGAATTTGTGAACTATGAGATTGCTAAAGTTGTTCAACTACAGCCATATTGGTCTTTAAATGATGTGAGCAAGTTGGCATTAAAAGTTGAAAAGCAACAGAAGTTTGAAAAAAGTGTTTGGTACGGCTCAAAAGAAGGCTATACAAGAGCAGGAAGTTCCAAGCCTACTGTCCAAAGCAAGGTGATAACGAAGGTACAAGAAAAGAGTGAAGAATCTATTGGCAACAAAAAAACACCTAATTCTTCTACCCCAAGTGGCCGAAAATGCTTCAAATGTCATGATTTTGGGCATATTGCTTCAGATTGTCCAAATAGGAGGATTGTAACTTTGGTTGAAGATCATAGTGATGGAGGAGAGGATGAAGCTGAGGACAAACCAAAATACGATGATGATAAGGAAGAGATTACTTATGCTGATCGTGGTTTATCTATTGTATTGCAACGTAGTTTACAAGTGTCCTATGTGGCCGACGATGAAAGTTGGGTGAGAAAAAATGTGTTTCACACTAAATGCACTTCTCTTGGCAAGGTGTGCTTGGTGATCATCGACAGCGGCAGCTTTGAGAATGTAGTATCTTTGGAGATGGTGTAGAAGCTAAAGTTGGACACCAATTATGTTGGCTACAGAAATGAAATGACATCAAAGTAACTAAAAGATGTTTAATTTCATTTTCTATTGGCAAGTATTATAAAAATGAAGTATGGTGTGATGTTGATCCTATAGATGCTTGTCATTTGTTGTTGGGAAGACCTTGGCATTATGATAGAAGGGTGTTGTATGACGGCTACAAACATACTTATTCTTTTAAGGTGAATGAAAAGAAGATTATCTTAGCTCCATTACAACCATCCGAAATCAGTGCACCAAAGAAGAAAGTTAGTGCTTTTATATCCTATGGTGAATGCAAAGGTGAATTAGACAAGGGTGGTCAAATTATGGCTCTAGTAGTAGTAGAGGAAAATGAACAACACAAGGAGACACCAACAATCATGAAACAAATCCTGGAAGAATTTGAAGATGTTATACCAGAAGAGATTCCACATGGCCTTCCACCCTTGAGAGACATCCAACATCACATTAATCTCATTCCAGGGGCTGTTCTACCTAATAAGGCAGCATATAGAATGAGTCCCAAGGAGCATGAAGAACTTCAAAGACAAGTTGATGAATTGGTGAAAAAAGGGTTAATTCGGGAGAGCATGAGTCCTTGTGCGGTTCCAGCCTTGTTGGTGCCTAAGAAGGATAGTTCTTGGAGAATGTGCGTGGATAGTCGTACCATCAACAAAATCACAGTGGACTATCGCTTTCCTATTCCAAGGTTAGATGATTTGCTTGATTAATTGTGTGGTGCTTATATTTTCTCTAAAATTGATTTGAGGAGTGGCTATCACCAAATAAGAATGAGGCCCGGAGATGAGTGGAAAACAGCATTTAAAACTAGAGAAGGCTTATATGAATGGTTGGTTATGCCATTTGGGTTATCTAATGCTCCGAGCACCTTCATGAGATTTATGAATCACATACTTATGCCATGCATTGGAATATTTGTTGTAGTTTATTTTGATGATATATTGGTGTACAGCAAGAGCAAAGAGGAGCATATGAATCATCTGAAAGAGATCTTTCTTATTTTGAGGCAGCAAAAGCTTTATGCTAATCTAAAGAAGTGTGATTTCTTTACTTCTAGTGTGGTGTTTTTGGGGTATGTTGTTTCAAAAGATGGAATCATGATGGATCAAAGTAAGGTAGAGGCTATTCTCAATTGGCCGACACCTGCTTCATTACATGATGTGAGGAGTTTCCATGGCTTAACTTTATTTTATAGAAGATTTATCAAGGGTTTCAGCTCTATTGTCGCTCCAATCACCGAATGTCTGAAATATGATAAATTCAAATGGACTAGTGAAGCTAATGATGCTTTTGAGCTTTTAAAAAGAAAGGTGACCGAAGCTCCTATCTTAGTTCTACCAAATTTTGACAATGTGTTTGAAGT
Organism: Musa balbisiana; assembly: GCA_004837865.1. Taxonomy (NCBI): domain Eukaryota; kingdom Viridiplantae; phylum Streptophyta; class Magnoliopsida; order Zingiberales; family Musaceae; genus Musa; species Musa balbisiana. The sequence continues at coordinate 24,129 of PYDT01000261.1, forward strand.
TGAATGTGATGCATCTAATATGGGAATTGGTGCTGTTTTGAGTTAAGACGGAAAGCCCATTGCATTTTTTAGTGAAAAGTTGAATGATACAAGAAAGAAATACTCTACTTATGATAAGGAGTTTCATGCAATTTATCGAGCTTTGTCTCATTGCAGTCAATATCTTCTTGCCAAGCCATTTGTTCTATATTCTGATCATGAGGCATTAAAGTTCATTAATCACCAACACAAGCTAAACAAGAGGCATGCAGCTTGGGTGGAGTTTTTACAATTTTACAACTTTACAATCAAGCACAAATCTGGTGTTCAAAATGTATTTGCTGACTCATTGAGCAGAAAACATTCTTTATTATCAGCAATGGAAGTCAAAGTGGTTGGATTTGAAACATTCAAAGATCTCTATGAGAATGATGTGTATTTCGGCTCAATATGGCAGAATTGTAAATCAGGTTCCTTTTAATAATTTTTTATCTTTGATGGTTTTCTTTTTTGAGCTAATGCTTTGTGTGTTCCATCTTGTTCTTTAAGACAAGTAATTCTAGCTGAAGCTCATGGTGGTGTTTTGGGAGGACATTTCGGTAGGGACAAGACTCTAGCTCTTATTCAATCAAATTTTTACTGGCCTAAAATGTTCAGAGATGTGGATAGACATGTGAAGTGATGCCGATTATGTCATTTAGCAAAAATAAGAAGTCAAAATTCTGGCTTGTACACTCCATTGTCAGTGCCAAATGCTCCATGGGAGGATGTGAGTCTTGTACACTCCATAGCAAAGAACTCAAAGGAACAAGGATTCTATCATGGTTGTTGTTGACAGATTTTCAAAAATGTCTCACTTTATTCCATGCAATAAATCAAATAATGCATCGCATATTGCTGATTTATATTTTAAGACGATTATTAAATTGCATGGTATTCCAAGAACTATGATTTCTGATCGAGATTCAAAATTTGTAAGTCATTTTTGGAGAACTCTTTGGAGGAAGCTGGGTACTTCTTTGAATTTCAGCAGTTCGCATCATCCACAAACCGATGGGCAAACTGAGGTAACAAACAGAAGCTTGGAAAATTTGCTTAGAAGCTATGTTGGCAAGAATATTAAGCAATGGGATCTCATTCTTCCACAAATTGAATTTGCCTATAATCATTCTATGCATCATAGTATTGGTAAGAGTCCTTTTGAGGTAGTTTATGGTGCTAATCCGGCTGGTCCTTTGGACTTAATCCCTCATTCTACAACAAAGCAATTTAGTGGAGATGCTGATGAAAGAGCTAAGCAGATAAAGAAGCTGCATGAGGGTGTGAAAGTAACCATTGAGAAGCAAAATGAGAGGTACATGCAAGCTGCCAAGAAACACAGAAAACATGTGGAGTTTAATGCAGGTGATTTGGTCTGGATTCATCTAAGGAAGGAGAGGTTTCCACAGGGCAAATTTGGAAAACTGAAACCAAAGGCTGATGGTCCATTCAAGGTGCTTAAGAGAATTGACAAAAATGCTTATGAGATTTGAGCTACCTAAAGATTACGGAGTATCTCCAAAATTTAATGTAGCTGATTTAAGTCCTTTTCATAATCTTATTGACGAAACAAACAAGAACTTGAGGACAAGTCTTTTTCAACCAGGGGAGATTGACACGGGAGTGTCTAATTTGCTACAATCTATTCATATGGACGATGCTGATAGTATGATTTTTTTTTTAGCCAACAATATTGCCCCATAATCTTCAACTCAGTCAACTCAGATAAGACAGCTCATTAGCATATTCCCTGCACAAAAGTAAAGCTGTCTCATAGTACTTTTCTTCATGGCTAAGGAATACATTAAAGGAGGTGGTTGGCAGCTGTGAAGGACTTAATTTCGATTAAAGGAGGTGGTTGGCAGCTGTAAAAGACTTAATTTCGAAATTCTCTATGCATGAAGGGTTGTTTCATACACTAGTATTTATTTTCATGTTTAGGGCTTTGAAAGGGTCTTTAGAAAACTGAGAATATTGGAGAAGCTCTCTTGAAGTGCTCTTTTGAACTCTGTATCTCTTGGATGCATCCTTGAGTGGTGAGTCTTTTGCTTTTAGTTCTGTATTCTTGTTTATTGTCATTAGGGTGGTGATCTTTCTGTATCCCTTTTGATTTTAAACTGGATGGTGAGCTATTTTTCATTTTATCAAAGTTTTATCAAGAATTCATTCCTTGTCTCCTGTGACATTTTCTATCTGAACAACTGTTCTATCGGTTTTCTTTCGAAATCCATTCTACATTTTTACCCTCCCCGGTATCAATAGACTTTGTTGAAATGGTGAGCAGCTACCCGACGGCCTAGATTTGCCTTCGTACTCAGTAATTTGTGTATGACAATAGAATAGATTGTCATTTGGAGTTTTCCTTTATTGAGATAGAGGTAGTAATTCATAGAAGAGAATGGGTTTGCTCCTTATCCTCTAACCACTCAGTAGAAGAGAATGGGTTTGCAGCTAATCCTCTAACCACTCAGAGTAAGGGTCAACATCAAAGGTGGTCTAGCACTCAATGCCAACTGACGGAGAAAGCAGACGCTCAAAAAGAAACTGGTGTCGTCTACCTACCTACCTATTGAATGTGTCAGAAGAATAAGGTTCACAGCACAAAAGGGAGTTCAGCGTATAAATATGGAACGAAAAGGTCTAAGCGAAGGAAGGTGTTTAATGCCATGAGCAAGTCTTTCGTTCAGAGTAATGCCATCTGAATCAATAGAACTCAATTGTAGTGGCCATACTCAACTCTTAGCAGAATGATTGAATGCTTGACTGTAGCTCTGTGGGTGAAAACATAGCCCTCTTGCAATTGGTCGATACTAGGTAAGAAATGATCCTTCGACTAGAACTGGAATCGATCCTGCCTATGTTCTTGTTGCTGTTGGAAAACCTCATAGACTGATGGACAACTCTGCTTTATGTGCTGCTTGCTTCTTGCTCGAGATATTGACTGATTGGACCGCATACAGGGCCTGGCTACCCCGCTTCAAAGCCAGTAAGACCAAGCTGCTGCTAGCTTTCTTGAAGACCAAGCTGCTGCTAGCTTTCTTGCTACTGGACTACTTGCTTGCGTTTGAAACCTTCTTGGCGTTGCTACTTTGCTCCCGACAGGACTGCTCCTATAGACTACATGTGCACCTAGTGCAGAGCAAGCTACCTTGACCATCTTCCGAAGTTCTAAATAAGATGGAGCTCAAAGGCTTCCATTGCGGACTGCTCTACGCCTAAGAGTCACTTCCAAAGCGCTATGGACGGTACAAAATCAGGCATTGGTGGCGCTTCAAAACCAAGTGTTTTTCTTTGATGCTATGGTTAGCTGGCGAAATGATTCCATACCATAAGGGGGCGGGAGCCGAGTGACGTAGGTGCACAAGAGTACTTCGCACCACAACCATAGCCGAGTGACGTAGGTGCACAATAGATGCTGGGTTATATGGACCGATGCCTGCTGCTTCATCTGGTAAAAAAGAATCATAGATATGCCTGTAATAAAAAGGAAGAACCGCCATAAAAATATTCCTCGTGTATCGTCTGTAGCAGAACTATGAACGGGAGCTAGCAATCCGGACCATATTGAAGAGGTTCCTAAGACACAGCATGGAAGAGTCAAAATATTCAAAAGCGAGGTCAAAGAATGAAGAAGCGGAAGAATGACTGAATGAATACAAGCTGTGGCTAATACTCGAGGCATAAAAGACGCATTTTCTACGGGATCCCGAAACCACCAGCCACCCCGACCTAATTCATGATGAGCCCACCAACTTCCTGGCGAGATGCCTACGGTTAAAAACAAACCCTGACAGTCAAGATCC
>PYDT01000261.1:37600-65682 GCA_004837865.1 Musa balbisiana
GTCATATCTTTTCTTCCTTAATGTCATTAATTCATGAATCCTCAAAAAATGGAGGTTCATCAAATAAAAAATCTTAATAACTACTATTTATACTAATTCACGATTTATTATTAACGATTTTTGGCTCCGAATATCCAACTGGTCAATTAGTCTTAAACGCGCTCTATTTTTCTGTGACAAATAAGCCAGCAGGACGTGGGACCATAAGGAACACTTGTTTTGCAAAAGGTCCCACAATTGCTTTACCAAACATTCTTTATTCCAATCTCTAGTATTCTCAGGTTCAACCCCCCTTCATCTTTCGGTTTGCAGATGCTGTCCCAATTTACATATGCATTGTCTTATCATTTGTGTCATTCCAGAAGAAGTTTATTAATAACCGTTCAATATCTTGGAGAAGTCCAAGAGGCAGAAGAAATCATTTGACCAATATATAGAGTAAGAGTTCAACACCGAATGGATGAGTTCAAGTCGTCCTGCTTTTGAAAGAAGCCTATTTTTCCAGGAGGAAATTATGTTCTTTATTTTTTCTAGGATAGGCTGACTGTGGGTTTTGTGAATGCCAGTGGATATGAGTGAGAGACCCAGATATGTAATTGGCAGATTTCCCTCACTAACCCCTAGGGTATGTGCAATAACGTCTTTGTCCTCAATGCAAGGGCTCATGTAGACTTTACTTTTCGCATGATTTAACTGAAGGCCAGAAACTATACCAAAATCATTCAAAATAGTAGCCAGTTTTCTTACTGAAGTTGAATCATTCTGAAGAAAGATAAGAAGATCATCTGCAAAGATTATATGTGATATATGAATAGGGCCAGCATGGGGTACCTTAATACTGCCATCAGAGACCGCATATTCCAACATACAGCTAAGTCCTTCCATTGCAATAGTAAAGAGATATGGAGAGAGTGGATCGCCTTGTTGGATGTCATTCTTGCTCCCAAAAAAATCAATAGGTGAGCCGTTGAAGAGTATTGAAAACTTTAGAGTTTCTAAGCAACATTGAATCCAATTAACTCATTGCTGAGGGAAGTTCATACGAGGAGCATCTTATAGATAAAGTTCCTATTAATTGAGTCAAAGGCTTTCGTAGATCAACTTTAAAACAGATTTTTGTCCCTCTTGCTTTTGAGTGCAGATCCTTGACCAAGTCATTAGCCAGCAGAATATTATGATATATACTTCTCCCTTTGATGAATGCAACCTGATTTGGATTAATTATATTGTGTATTACCTTTTGTAATCTATCTGCTAGCACTTTGGAGATGATCTTGTAAACAAAGTTACATAAAGATATGGGTCGATAGTTCTCTAGTGAATTAGCCCCTGCATTCTTAGGAATTAGAGAAATAAAAGTGCAATTCATCTCTCTAAGAATATGACCGGAAGAGAAAAAGTGTTGGCAAGCTTTAATCACATCATTACCAATAATAGACCATGTAATTTGGTAAAATTCAGCAGGAAATCCGTATGGACCAGGGATTTTGTGCTTTGGTGACTTAAAGACAACTCTTACTATTTCGTCATCTGTAATTGGGGCATTGAGGATAGAAATGGCATCCGAATCAAGCTTTCTAGTTGGCTCCACATGAATATTATTAGGTTTCCTCGCTTGGTTGAGTAAGGAATAAAAAAATTGCTCAGTGAATGCTTTAACCTCATCTAAATTCTCAATAAGGTTGTTATCTTTGTCTCTGCATTTCCTGATGCGGTTAACGGCTCTTCGAGTAGCAATGGAAGCATAAAAAACTTAGTATTGGAATCCCCTAAAGTAAGCCAATGCTGTCGAGACTTCTATTTTGCAAAACTTTCCTCCTGCTTTAAGGCTTGCAAGAAGTTATTTCTAGCTTCTGTCTCTTTGTCGATAAGATTCTCATCATGGGGCTGAAGTTGCAGCTCATGTTGCATTACTATTAGTTCCTTTCTGCAAAATTGAACTTCGGTGGTAATATTGCCATAGGAGTTGGTTAGAAGTAGGAGTCTTGAGTAGGAGTCCTATTAGGAGTTGGTTAGAAGTAGGAGTCTTGAGTAGGAGTCCTATTAGGAGTTGGTTAGAAGTAGGAGTCTTGAGTAGGAGTCCTATTAGGAGTCTTGAGTAGGAGTCCTATTAGGAGTTGGTTAGAAGTAGGAGTCTTGAGTAGGAGTCCTATTAGGAGTTGGTTAGAAGTAGGAGTCTTGAGTAGGAGTCCTATTAGGAGTTGGTTAGAAGTAGGAGTCTTGAGTAGGAGTCCTATTAGGAGTTGGTTAGAAGTAGGAGTCTTGAGTAGGAGTCCTATTAGGAGTTGGTTAGAAGTAGGAGTCTTGAGTAGGAGTCCTATTAGGAGTTGGTTAGAAGTAGGAGTCTTGAGTAGGAGTCCTATTAGGAGTTGGTTAGAAGTAGGAGTCTTGAGTAGGAGTCCTATTAGGAGTCTTGAGTAGGAGTCCTATTAGGAGTTGGTTAGAAGTAGGAGTCTTGAGTAGGAGTCCTATTAGGAGTTGGTTAGAAGTAGGAGTCTTGAGTAGGAGTCCTATTAGGAGTTGGTTAGAAGTAGGAGTCTTGAGTAGGAGTCCTATTAGGAGTTGGTTAGAAGTAGGAGTCTTGAGTAGGAGTCCTATTAGGAGTTGGTTAGAAGTAGGAGTCTTGAGTAGGAGTCCTATTAGGAGTTGGTTAGAAGTAGGAGTCTTGAGTAGGAGTCCTATTAGGAGTTGGTTAGAAGTAGGAGTCTTGAGTAGGAGTCCTATTAGGAGTTGGTTAGAAGTAGGAGTCTTGAGTAGGAGTCCTATTAGGAGTTGGTTAGAAGTAGGAGTCTTGAGTAGGAGTCCTATTAGGAGTTGGTTAGAAGTAGGAGTCTTGAGTAGGAGTCCTATTAGGAGTTGGTTAGAAGTAGGAGTCTTGAGTAGGAGTCCTATTAGGAGTTGGTTAGAAGTAGGAGTCTTGAGTAGGAGTCCTATTAGGAGTCTTGAGTAGGAGTCCTATTAGGAGTTGGTTAGAAGTAGGAGTCTTGAGTAGGAGTCCTATTAGGAGTCTTGAGTAGGAGTCCTATTAGGAGTTGGTTAGAAGTAGGAGTCTTGAGTAGGAGTCCTATTAGGAGTTGGTTAGAAGTAGGAGTCTTGAGTAGGAGTCCTATTAGGAGTTGGTTAGAAGTAGGAGTCTTGAGTAGGAGTCCTATTAGGAGTTGGTTAGAAGTAGGAGTCTTGAGTAGGAGTCCTATTAGGAGTTGGTTAGAAGTAGGAGTCTTGAGTAGGAGTCCTATTAGGAGTTGGTTAGAAGTAGGAGTCTTGAGTAGGAGTCCTATTAGGAGTCTTGAGTAGGAGTCCTATTAGGAGTCTTGAGTAGGAGTCCTATTAGGAGTTGGTTAGAAGTAGGAGTCTTGAGTAGGAGTCCTATTAGGAGTTGGTTAGAAGTAGGAGTCTTGAGTAGGAGTCCTATTAGGAGTCTTGAGTAGGAGTCCTATTAGGAGTCTTGAGTAGGAGTCCTATTAGGAGTTGGTTAGAAGTAGGAGTCTTGAGTAGGAGTCCTATTAGGAGTCTTGAGTAGGAGTCCTATTAGGAGTTGGTTAGAAGTAGGAGTCTTGAGTAGGAGTCCTATTAGGAGTCTTGAGTAGGAGTCCTATTAGGAGTTGGTTAGAAGTAGGAGTCTTGAGTAGGAGTCCTATTAGGAGTCTTGAGTAGGAGTCCTATTAGGAGTCTTGAGTAGGAGTCCTATTAGGAGTTGGTTAGAAGTAGGAGTCTTGAGTAGGAGTCCTATTAGGAGTTGGTTAGAAGTAGGAGTCTTGAGTAGGAGTCCTATTAGGAGTCTTGAGTAGGAGTCCTATTAGGAGTTGGTTAGAAGAGTTGAGTAGGAGTCCTATTAGGAGTTGGTTAGAAGTAGGAGTCTGGAGTAGGAGTCCTATTATGAGTTAGGGTTTAGAAACCCTATAAATAGTCATGTATTCATCCTCTTTCATAAGCAATAGATGAATCTTTTCTGCAGCCTTTGAGCAGCAACTTGGAGGAAGGAACCCCTATAGAGTTCCAGGAGGCTGATCCCCTAAAGAGATCAACCCCAAGCTTAGAATTTGCAAGGGTTCTAACACTTGGTATCAGAGCAGCGTTCTTGCATCTCGCTGCCCTTCCACAGCCATCCATCTTCCCTCCACAGCCGCCCAAAGCAATTCCCACAATTGCTTAAAAGATCGTCATCAAATCCCTTGTCATCTCCACCACCGCAGATCATCTTTTGATCTCCCCGTGAATTGCAACAGGTTCTTGTTTCCTACCTTACTGCTGCTGCAATTTAGTTATCCTTATTCGAAAATCCAAAAAAAAATTGTTCCTATATTGCGCATAAACTTTTCGTCGTAAAGTTTTCGTCTCGACGACGAAAGATACATTGCAGAATTTCAGCCGCATAGCACAGTTTATTTGATCTTGCTACTTCATTTTTTTCTATCCAATCTCTACGAAATTTTTATGACATATTTGACACTTCCTAAAGGCAGATTTCTCTTTGGTTTTGTCAAAAAATTCCTAATATAACCATAGATCTTTTACATCTAATCTGCTATACTTAAAATCTGCACTATAAAATTTCAACCACATAGCATAGTTTGTTTGATCTTGCTACTGCATTTTTTCTATCCAAATGTCTATGAAATTTTATAATAGATTTGATACTTCCTAATAGAGGATTTCCTTTTGGTTTTATTAAAAAATTCTCAATATAAACCACTGGTCTTTTACGTCCAATCTGCTATACTTGAAAATCTGTGCTGCAGAAAATTTCAGCCGCATATTGTTGCCTTAACCGATCTATTTGTAATCTTTTTTGAACGAAATTTCTTTTACACTTTATAGATCATCTTGGCTTCCATTTAAGATTGATCTATTGAGGAATTCATCTCTAAAACAATTTTGTGTTGCTGCAAATTTTCATCACAAACCGCTGAAATTTTTCGACGAGAATTCTGCTATCGCAACTTACACCAATTTCCTTACCGTTATACTGCCGAAATTTTCTTGATTAAATTGGACATCCTTGCTGCCATATAAACTGTGATTTTGCTGTCAATTCCCTCCACAAATCTCTCAAGTTTTTGATGGAAATTTCATCGAGAATCCGCTGTTTCTTCGACGACAATTCTGCTCTTATAAGATAACACAATTTCTGCAGCAAACTTCCACTGATTTCTATCGAACCTTTGCTGCTATCTACCACAGATCTAAAACCTTCATCCATAGCCCTAAAACTCCACCAAACCACACCCTCAAACTGCACCCAAAACTGCCATAAAACAAGCCTAAACTGTAACCTACATCCACCAATCCACCAATCCTTTCGACCATCACTTCTCTTAACTTGACAACAAAAGAGAGATCTTAACATCACAGATTTGGAGGCATATTCTATGGCATCTAAGGAGGCAATCAATGCTAAATTCGAAGCCTTGGAGGCGTGAATGGAGGATAAGATTCGGACTCTCTTTACCGAACTCAATTTGGGCCGACCACCAAACCCGAAGAAATCATATCAAGGAGAGAGCTCTAACCAATCACACCAAGCCCAAAGAGATGACTTCCAAGAGAGGGGAGGTTCTATGATTGATCCCAACTATCCACGCATGAGGGTGGACTTCCCTAGATGGGAAGAAGGAGATCCGATTGGTTGGATCTCGCGCGCGGAGCGATATTTTCGGTATCATAAAACTGCGGATGCATCTATGGTAGAAATTGCAGCTATACATCTTGAAGGGGATGCCATACAATGGTTTCACTGGTTTAAATATACTCATGGAGTTCTCTCATGGCGACAATTCAAAGGACTATTGATCCGCTTCGGACCAACCGATTACGAGAACATTGACGTTCTAGCAAAGATCCGACAAACCTCTACCGTTCAGGAGTACCAAACTAGGTTTGAAATGTTATCTAATCAAACTTATGATTGGTCTCAAAAACAGCTATTGGGGACCTTCATTGAGCATAAAGCATGTAGCGGCTTTTTGGTACAACTTGAGCAGCAAACTAAAGGAGATCCAATAGAATTTGAAGATTCAAACCTACTTCCTTTGCTTGCTGAATTTTCAGATATATTTGACGAACCGCACAACCTACCTCTTGCTCGTCGGCATAATCATTGTATATCGATTCTTCTAGGCAAACCTCCTACAAATACTTGGCTATATCAACATTCATATCTGCAGAAGGATGAAATAGAAAGGATTGTAAAAGAGATGTCTGAAATAGGAGTTATTCGGCCAAGTTGCAGCCCCTACTTTTCACTGGTGCTCTTCGTACGAAAGAAGGACGAAATATGGCGAAAGTGCATTGATTACCGAACCCATCAATGGCATAACCATCAAGGACAAATACCCTATTCCAATAGCAAATGAATTGCTAGATGAAAGAGAGCACAAGTCTTCACAAAGCTGGACCTTCGATCCGGGTATCATCAAATATGAGTGTGCAAAGAAGACATACCGAAAATCACCTTTCGAACACACAACGACCATTATGAATTTTTGCTTTCTTCACCAGAAGGTGGAATATCTTGGGCATATCATATCAGAGGAAGGTGTGGTAGTGGACCTCTCCAAAATTGGAGCAATGCAGAATTGGCCGACCTCGAGGAACATAAATTGCTACGTGGCTTTCCTCGTTTAATAGGCTACAATCGGAAATTCATGAAAAACTATGGAAAAGATCATGCACCACTTATTTCCTTACTGAAAAAGATATCTTCTAATGGTCAGATCAAAGCCTCCGCTGCCTTCGACAAACTTAAGGCAGCCATTGACGCCGACGCTGGTGCTAGCACTACCAGATTTCAGCCAACCCTTCATTATTGAGGTTAATGCATCTGGAGTCAGAATTGGAACCATTCCTCATGCAAGATGGTCGACCCACTCGCATACACTAGTAGGCATTATCTCCCTCCCATCAAAATATGTCAAGCATAGGATAAGGAGATATGCTCGTCATTGTGCTCGCAACAACAGGTTGAGACCCTACTTGATCGGTCGACATTTCAAATTAAAACTGACCATAAAAGCCTCAAGTACTTTTGGAGCAAAAAATATCATCCCCGGAGCAGCAAAAATGGGTAACAAAAACTTCCTCTTAGATTTGATTATGAAAATAACTTACAAAAAGGGGGAAAGAGAATGTTGTTGCAGATCACCTTTCACACTAACCCGAGCAGCTGAATTTTCGGTCGTTTCACTTCCAACCAGTGACTTCCTTGAGGATATTAAGATGGAATGGCAGGATGATCCAGAGACCAGTAAGATCATAAAATAAATTGGAATAAGCATCAAGCTCCGTGGCTCATTACAATTGGGACTCAAAAGAATTACACTATAAAGGAACGCATTGTGCTTATGACAAATTCTACTTGCATCTTCACGAGGCAGGATTTTGGATAAAGTTTTCCATATGCAGGTACTAAATGAAAAGTAGTATGCAATATCACCCACAAATCCAGCCAGACGAAAGTTGTAAATAGGTGCTATTAGGAGTCTTGAGTAGGAGTCCTATTAGGAGTCTTGAGTAGGAGTCCTATTAGGAGTCTTGAGTAGGAGTCCTATTAGGAGTCTTGAGTAGGAGTCCTATTAGGAGTCTTGAGTAGGAGTCCTATTAGGAGTCTTGAGTAGGAGTCCTATTAGGAGTCTTGAGTAGGAGTCCTATTAGGAGTCTTGAGTAGGAGTCCTATTAGGAGTCTTGAGTAGGAGTCCTATTAGGAGTCTTGAGTAGGAGTCCTATTAGGAGTCTTGAGTAGGAGTCCTATTAGGAGTCTTGAGTAGGAGTCCTATTAGGAGTCTTGAGTAGGAGTCCTATTAGGAGTCTTGAGTAGGAGTCCTATTAGGAGTCTTGAGTAGGAGTCCTATTAGGAGTCTTGAGTAGGAGTCCTATTAGGAGTCTTGAGTAGGAGTCCTATTAGGAGTCTTGAGTAGGAGTCCTATTAGGAGTCTTGAGTAGGAGTCCTATTAGGAGTCTTGAGTAGGAGTCCTATTAGGAGTCTTGAGTAGGAGTCCTATTAGGAGTCTTGAGTAGGAGTCCTATTAGGAGTCTTGAGTAGGAGTCCTATTAGGAGTCTTGAGTAGGAGTCCTATTAGGAGTCTTGAGTAGGAGTCCTATTAGGAGTCTTGAGTAGGAGTCCTATTAGGAGTCTTGAGTAGGAGTCCTATTAGGAGTCTTGAGTAGGAGTCCTATTAGGAGTCTTGAGTAGGAGTCCTATTAGGAGTCTTGAGTAGGAGTCCTATTAGGAGTCTTGAGTAGGAGTCCTATTAGGAGTCTTGAGTAGGAGTCCTATTAGGAGTCTTGAGTAGGAGTCCTATTAGGAGTCTTGAGTAGGAGTCCTATTAGGAGTCTTGAGTAGGAGTCCTATTAGGAGTCTTGAGTAGGAGTCCTATTAGGAGTCTTGAGTAGGAGTCCTATTAGGAGTCTTGAGTAGGAGTCCTATTAGGAGTCTTGAGTAGGAGTCCTATTAGGAGTCTTGAGTAGGAGTCCTAGTAGGAGTCCTATTATGAGTTAGGGTTTAGAAAACTCTAAATAGTCATGTATTCAATCCTCTTTCAATAAGCAATAGATGAATCTTTTCTGCAGCCTTTGAGCAGCACACTTGGAGGGGAGGAAGGAACCCCTATAGAGTTCCAAGGAGGCTGATCCCCTAAAGAGATCAACCCCAAGCTTAGAATTTGCAAGGTTCTAACAATGAATTGATCAGTAGCAGAAATAAACCAAGCATTAATAGAGTTAGGATGCCATAAGACCCATATTCTACCAAAAGTTTCATTTGAGTCATTGGTAAACAGTTCTGCGTCCCGGCTATATTAAATTCATTGAGCTTGAACGCGCAATTGTTTAATTTTCGTTTCTACTTGAATAACAATATCACATGCAGCAGACTTGATTATTCTGTGGAGCTCCCGACATTTCTCAGGCTTGTTAAGTCCACGAACATTCCAGCATGTTATTTTCATCAGTGATAAACAAATAGAAAGGTGGTAAGGTATTCTTCCTACGACTTTGGATGGACTGTACCATCCTTTTTCTTATCCTTGGTTTTGTATTTTCCTCCCGCACAATATCCTTACCTTTTATCGCTTTATTCCTATATTTATCCACTTCATCTACAGCTTGCAGATGTTTAAACTTTAAAATTACCCTTGAATCATGTGGTCTTGATTGGCAGGGTTTGTTGAAGCAAAATATCCTGGTTAGTACTTGTTGGAGCAGCCTTGCTAGAGAGGCTTGTTGGGGCATGAGTTTGTTGAAACAGAATATCCTTGTTGGCGATGTTGTTGCGGCCTGAGTTTGTTGAGGAAGAATATCCTTGTTGGCGAGATTTGTTTGGGCCTGAGTTCGTTGAGCTATTGTGGATGGTCCGTTGATATTGGAAGAGATGAAGTTCCTGACTTATGCTCTCCCCATCCACTAGTACATGGGGAACTTCTGTTTTGGAAGGCTCCGACATTATAGGAAGGGATAAAGTTTGGATTTGTCCTTCTGTTCGCGGTGCTGTCTTGCGAGTCGGAATGCTCAATTGTCTTCGCCACCATCGGTGCTACTATCATTAGAGAAGACTCGCTTTGTGCTGAGGCGCTTGACGTGGTTGATAGACTTTGGTGATCAGTTTTGGAGTTTGCTGACAAGCTCCATTTGCATGACCAAAAGATAAGCCGACGCGTCGCCCGTGGGAGAAAGCAATGCTGCAGGAGTCAGATCGCCCTAGGGAGATCTGGTCGCCGCTACAGTACCGTCGCCCGTGGGAGAAAGCAATGCTGCAGGAGTCAGATCGCCCTAGGGAGATCTGGTCGCCGCTACAGTACCGTCGCCCGTGGGAGAAAGCAATGCTGCAGGAGTCAGATCGCCCTAGGGAGATCTGGTCGCCGCTACAGTACCGTCGCCCGTGGGAGAAAGCAATGCTGCAGGAGTCAGATCGCCCTAGGGAGATCTGGTCGCCGCTACAGTACCGTCGCCCGTGGGAGAAAGCAATGCTGCAGGAGTCAGATCGCCCTAGGGAGATCTGGTCGCCGCTACAGTACCGTCGCCCGTGGGAGAAAGCAATGCTGCAGGAGTCAGATCGCCCTAGGGAGATCTGGTCGCCGCTACAGTACCGTCGCCCGTGGGAGAAAGCAATGCTGCAGGAGTCAGATCGCCCTAGGGAGATCTGGTCGCCGCTACAGTACCGTCGCCCGTGGGAGAAAGCAATGCTGCAGGAGTCAGATCGCCCTAGGGAGATCTGGTCGCCGCTACAGTACCGTCGCCCGTGGGAGAAAGCAATGCTGCAGGAGTCAGATCGCCCTAGGGAGATCTGGTCGCCGCTACAGTACCGTCGCCCGTGGGAGAAAGCAATGCTGCAGGAGTCAGATCGCCCTAGGGAGATCTGGTCGCCGCTACAGTACCGTCGCCCGTGGGAGAAAGCAATGCTGCAGGAGTCAGATCGCCCTAGGGAGATCTGGTCGCCGCTACAGTACCGTCGCCCGTGGGAGAAAGCAATGCTGCAGGAGTCAGATCGCCCTAGGGAGATCTGGTCGCCGCTACAGTACCGTCGCCCGTGGGAGAAAGCAATGCTGCAGGAGTCAGATCGCCCTAGGGAGATCTGGTCGCCGCTACAGTACCGTCGCCCGTGGGAGAAAGCAATGCTGCAGGAGTCAGATCGCCCTAGGGAGATCTGGTCGCCGCTACAGTACCGTCGCCCGTGGGAGAAAGCAATGCTGCAGGAGTCAGATCGCCCTAGGGAGATCTGGTCGCCGCTACAGTACCGTCGCCCGTGGGAGAAAGCCGATGCTGCAGGAGTCAGATCGCCCTAGGGAGATCTGGTCGCCGCTACAGTACCGTCGCCCGTCGCCCGTGGGAGAAAGCCGATGCTGCAGGAGTCAGATCGCCCTAGGGAGATCTGGTCGCCGCTACAGTACCGTCGCCCGTCGCCCGTGGGAGAAAGCCGATGCTGCAGGAGTCAGATCGCCCTAGGGAGATCTGGTCGCCGCTACAGTACCGTCGCCCGTCGCCCGTGGGAGAAAGCCGATGCTGCAGGAGTCAGATCGCCCTAGGGAGATCTGGTCGCCGCTACAGTACCGTCGCCCGTGGGAGAAAGCCGATGCTGCAGGAGTCAGATCGCCCTAGGGAGATCTGGTCGCCGCTACAGTACCGTCGCCCGTCGCCCGTGGGAGAAAGCCGATGCTGCAGGAGTCAGATCGCCCTAGGGAGATCTGGTCGCCGCTACAGTACCGTCGCCCGTCGCCCGTGGGAGAAAGCCGATGCTGCAGGAGTCAGATCGCCCTAGGGAGATCTGGTCGCCGCTACAGTACCGTCGCCCGTCGCCCGTGGGAGAAAGCCGATGCTGCAGGAGTCAGATCGCCCTAGGGAGATCTGGTCGCCGCTACAGTACCGTCGCCCGTCGCCCGTGGGAGAAAGCCGATGCTGCAGGAGTCAGATCGCCCTAGGGAGATCTGGTCGCCGCTACAGTACCGTCGCCCGTGGGAGAAAGCCGATGCTGCAGGAGTCAGATCGCCCTAGGGAGATCTGGTCGCCGCTACAGTACCGTCGCCCGTCGCCCGTGGGAGAAAGCCGATGCTGCAGGAGTCAGATCGCCCTAGGGAGATCTGGTCGCCGCTACAGTACCGTCGCCCGTGGGAGAAAGCCGATGCTGCAGGAGTCAGATCGCCCTAGGGAGATCTGGTCGCCGCTACAGTACCGTCGCCTTAGGGAGATCTGGTCGCCGCTACAGTACCGTCGCCTTAGGGAGATCTGGTCGCCGCTACAGTACCGTCGCCCGTCGCCCGTGGGAGAAAGCCGATGCTGCAGGAGTCAGATCGCCCTAGGGAGATCTGGTCGCCGCTACAGTACCGTCGCCTTAGGGAGATCTGGTCGCCGCTACAGTACCGTCGCCCGTCGCCCGTGGGAGAAAGCCGATGCTGCAGGAGTCAGATCGCCCTAGGGAGATCTGGTCGCCGCTACAGTACCGTCGCCCGTGGGAGAAAGCCGATGCTGCAGGAGTCAGATCGCCCTAGGGAGATCTGGTCGCCGCTACAGTACCGTCGCCCGTCGCCCGTGGGAGAAAGCCGATGCTGCAGGAGTCAGATCGCCCTAGGGAGATCTGGTCGTTGCTACATACCGTCGGTCCGTCGCCCGTGCCGAGAAAGCGATGCTGCAGGATCAGATCGCCCTAGGAGATTGGCGTGCACAATACCGTGCCGTCCTAGCAGGATCGTCTGCCGCTAGGTGTCGCCGTACCGTCGCTCTAGATTGGTTGCGCTACAGTCGTCGCCTTGGGAGATCTGGTCACTGCTACAGTACCATCACCCGTTGGAGAAAGCCGATGCAATGCAGGAGACTCAGATCGCAAACCAAACTGCAACAAGATTAGGGATGACCTATGCAATATTTTTCAAGAAAGGGCCTCTTATACAATTGACAAAAGGGGGGTTATATTCAGATGCGCTATTTGGTGGATGTGAGGAGATGTCAGCAGATCTTTGAGTCGTCAACATACAAACAATAATCGGCTCCTTGACAGAGATTATTAGAGACTCAAAGATCATGTATGGAGAACGATCAAAATGGAGACACTTTCAACGAAAGGAAAAAGCATAGTTGTATCAAATTCAATTTTGCTATTAGCTAAAGACCTTGGGCATGAAAAGCTATACCCACAGGAAATCTTGGCATATCTGGACTTTACATTTTATTTGTTGGCCACAGTTAAGAGTTATAGTCTATAACATGTGTAGTCATAACTACCGCATGAGTACTCTACGAGTTACCTAGCTTCGTCTATAACTTGTATAGACAAAGCTATTTGTAGAAACTTTACACAAAATCAATTTACTTTTACTTATCAAAAAAAATTTTTCGACGTGAATTCTGCTATCACAACTTGCACCGATTTCATTGCTATTGTACAGCCAAAATTCTCTTGATTAAATTGGACATCCTTGCAGTCAAATAAACTGAGATCTTGAAGGGGATGAGATATAGTGGTTTGACTAGTTTGAACACACTCATGGAGTCCTCTCATGGCGACAATTCAAAGAAGGACTGCTCATCCACATCGGACCAACCGATTACAAGAACATTGACGGACAACTAGCAAAGATCCAACAAACCTCCATCATTCAGTGGTACCAAACTAGGTTTGAAATGTTATCGATTCAAAATCGTGATTGGTCTAAAACAGATATTGGGGACCTTTATGGAGAGCTTGAAGCTGGAGAACCGGGGAGAAGTTAAAGCGCGACAATCGTACACGCTTATGACAGTCGTATCTTTCGCACGACTTCAATAGCAGCGATTGCACTATGAAGCGTGGAGGACTATGCTCGCTCCCCGACCAGCAATACTGATGCCCGCATGACTTCAATAGCAACGATTAAATGACTGCTCACCCACTTCGGACCAACCGATTATAAGAACATTGACGGACAATTAGTAATGATCGAACAAACCTCTACCATTCAGGGGTACCAAACTAGGTTTGAAATGTTATCGAGTCAAAATCGTGATTGGTCTAAAAATAGCTATCGGGGACCTTTATTGAGGGCTTGAAGCCAAAGATACGGGGAGAAGTTAAAGCGCAACAACCGTACACGCTTATGACAGCCATATCTTTCGCATGACTTTAAGAGGAGCGATTGAACTATGAAGCTTGGAGGACTATGTTAGAACCCTTGCAGATTCTAAGCTTGGGGTTGATCTCTTTAGGGGATCGGCCTCTTTGGAACTCTATAGGGGTTCCTTCATCCAAGTTGCTGTACAAAGGCTGCAGAAAATATTCATCTATTGCTTGTGAAAAGAGGAGGAATACATGGCTATTTATAGGGTTTCTAAACCCTAACTCCTAATAGGACTCCTACTCAAGACTCCTACTTCTAACTAACTTCTAATAGGACTCCTACTCAAGACTCCTACTTCTAACCAACTCCTAGTTCTTCTCTAAGAATTAACCACCATACCTTAGCTGGCCTGTTTACTTCTTTATTAGGGGTTGGCTTAGGTAGGTTTTACATGAAAGTCCCTCTCAATTAGGACTCTCCTAGCTAGAGTCCTAACAGACCCGCCCTCTTCAAATCAGTCTTGCCCTCAAGGCTGAGATTCCATGAACTCAGGAAACCGGGTCTTCAGCTCATCATATGGTTCCCATGTCGCATCTTCAAGCGGTAAATTATTCCAATGCACTAGTACTTCAGTAGAGGGACGTCGGCGATGCATCACGATCCTGCGATCAAGGATGACTTGTGGTTGGGCTTGAATAATTCCATCCTCAGTGGTGTTGGGCAGTTCGATTTGGGGTGACTCGTGTTCTCCCAACTTGGGCTTCAGGCATGACACGTGGAAGACAGGATGAATTTTGGCATCCTCAGGCAATTTAAGTCTGTACGCCATGGCTCCAATACGCTCTGTGATATGATAGGGCCCATAAAAACGTGGGGATAGCTTCATGGAGGCTCGAGTTTTGATGGAGAGTTGCTTGTATGGCTGTAGGCGAAGATAAACCCAATCTCCTACTGAAAATTCTCTTTCGCTTCGTCGTGTGTCGGCTTGCTGCTTCATTCTGGCTTGAGCGGTAGAGAGATTATCCTTTAATAGCTGTAGGAGTTTATCTCTGTCAATCAATTCTTGGTCAACCTGATCTACCTTGGCCGAGCGAATTACATACTTTGGAATCACAGGGGCTGGCCGACCATACAATGCTTCATAAGGGGTACATTTTGTAGATGAATGATATGTAGTATTATACCACCATTCGGCCCAGGGAAGCCATTTCGCCCACTCTTTTGGTCGATCACTGGTGTAACACCGAAGGTACGTCTCTAAACACCTGTTTACCACCTCTGTTTGGCCGTTAGTTTGTGGATGATATGCTGTGCTCATCTTGAGTTTGGTGCCTTGTAACTGAAATAACTCGATCCAAAATTTACTGGTGAAGATCTTGTCATGATCACTTACAATGGACCTTGGCATCCCATGCAGTTTAACAATATTTTCTATGAAAATCTGGGCAATACTAGCAGTAGTGTAGGGATTTCTCACACACAAAACTGAGCATATTTCGTAAGTCGATCAACCACCACGAGAATTGTGCTTTTACCTTTGGAAGGTGGCAGCCCTTGGATGAAGTCCATGGATATGTCAGTCCACACTGAGTCCGGTATAGGTAGTGGTTGTAGCTTCCCTGGATTTGCCACTGTTTCACCCTTGTGCTATTGACATACATTACATTGTGCTACATATTCAGCAATAATGTTTTTCATCCCTCTCCAATAAAAATTTTGCTTCACTCTTTTGTAGGTTCTCAGAAATTTGGAGTGCCCTGCTAAAGGTGTGGAGTGCATTTCATGTAGGATAATTGTGAGGCAAGGGGAGTCAGGTATAAGCACAATGCGACCTTTGTAGCGTAGATCCCTCGAATCCCAAGTGTAGTGGGCTATTGCATTTGGATCCTCCTCCAATTTTTTTATGGTATTGCTAATCTCTGGATCCTTCTTCCATTCTTCTCTAATGTCTTCAATAAGGCTAGTGGTAGGAAGGGAGATGGCTGAAACCTTAGCTTGCTCAGGTAGTCGTGAGAGTGCATCTGCAACAACGTTTTCTTTCTCCTTTTTATAAAAAATTTCATAATCGAATCTAAGAAGTTTGGTTACCCATTTTTGTTGCACAGGGGATGATATCTTTTGCTCCAAAAAGTATTTGAGACTTCTATGGTCGGTTTTAATTTGAAATCGTCGGCCAATCAGGTAGGGTCTCCACCTCGTTACTGCGTGCACAATGGCTAGCATCTCCTTATCATATACTGACATATTTTGATGGGAGGGAGACAATGCCTTGCTAGTATATGCATGTGGTCGACCATCTTGCATGAGAACGGCTCCAATTCCGACTCCAGATGCGTCGGCCTCAATGATGAAGGGTCGGCTGAAATCTGGTAGTGCTAGCACCGGCGTCATTGTCATGGCTGCCTTAAGTTTGTCGAAGGCAGCGAAGGCTTTGTCTGACCATTGGAAGGCATCTTTTTTAGTAGAGATGTGAGGGGTGCGCTGATCTTCCCATAGTCCTTAACAAATTTTCGGTAGTAGCCCGTTAGTCCAAGGAACCCACGCAGTAATTTACGTTTGTAGGTTTCAGCCAGCCTTGCATTGCCTCAATTTTTGTTAGGTCTACCGCCACCCCTTCTTCTGATATTATGTGCCCAAGGTACTCTACTTTTTGCTGGAGAAAGCTGCACTTTGGTTGTTTAACAAAAAGAGTATTCTCCCGAAGGATCGTCAAAACAATCTGTAAATGCTGAAAGTGACTCTCAAGAGAAGGGCTATAAATGAGAATATCATCGAAAAATACCAACATAAATTTGCGAAGAAAGCTCCGAAAAATATCGTTCATGAGACTTTGAAAGGTTGAAGGAGCATTAGTGAGTCCAAAAGGCATTACCAAGAATTCATAATGGCCATCATGTGTGCGGAATGCAGTTTTTGGAATGTCGTCTTCACATACTCAAATTTGGTGGTAACCGGATCGGAGATCTAACTTCGTGAAGACTCAGGCTACTTTTAATTCATCAAGAAGTTCATCCACCACCGGTATTAGGTATTTGTCCTTGACAGTGATGCCATTTAAAGCTCGATAGTCGACGCACATCCGCCAAGTTCCTTCCTTCTTGCGTACAAGTAGCACCGGTGAGGAATAGGGGCTACAACTTGGCCGAATCACTCCTGTTTCAAGCATCTCCTTTACGATCTTTTCAATTTCATCCTTCTGGAGGTGAGGATATCGGTACGGTCGAGTGTTCGCTGGTGGCTTGCCCGGAAGGATTGGAATCCGATGGTCATGTTGCCGAGAAGGAGGAAGACCGCGTGGTTCAGCAAAAATGTCAGCAAATTCAGCAAGCAATTGAGCAAGATTTTGATCTTTAATCTCTATTTTCTTCCCTACTGGTTGCTACTGGAGATGCATCAAAAAGCCACCATTTACCTTGTGCAAAACTTTCTCCATTCGTTGGGTTGAAACGGTGGTTACGTTGCTTTCGCGCTTCCCGTGTAGGATGATCTGTTTGCCTTTGCAGTAGAATTTTATAATTAATTTGGAAAAGTTCCAAGAGACATCACCTAGTGTAGTCAGCCATTCTATGCCAAGCATAGCCTCATAGTCATCAATTGGTAGGAGGAAGAAGTCGGTCATAATTTCTTGGTCTTGCAGCAATAGTTTCACCTGCGGGCATCTTTGGTCGCACTTTAGGATTCTGCCATCAGCAACCTTTACATCGAACTTGCTGCAACCTTCTATATGTAGTGCCATCCGAGCAGCAATCTTACTGTTTAGGAAGTTATTAGTGCTGCCCGTGTCGATGAGAACAGTGATCGGTTGTTGTTTGAGAAGGCCTCCAACTTTCATCGTTTGCGGGTTGGAGTAGCCAGCTAATGCGTGTACCGTTACGTCGGTTGATTGTGGCACTTCTTCTACATCTTCTTCATTATGTTCAAAGCTCTCTTCTGGATGTTCAATGACCTCTTCTTCTACTGATTCAATCATAAGAAGCCTCCCTTTTCTACAGCGATGCTCGCGGCTCCACGGCTCGTCGCAATGCCAACATAACCCCTTCGCATATCGCTCCCGAAGCTCTTCTCTTGTCAACCTTTTTGGTGCAGGTGCTCGGTTAATAGTAGGGGGAGCTGAGGGCTTTAGTATTGCAAGTCGAGGAGCGATCCTAGTCCTCTGGGCTTCATAGTTCAATCGCTCCTCTTGAAGTCGTGCGAAAGAGATGGCTGCCATAAGCGTGTATGGTTGTCGCGCTTTAACTTCTCCCCGGATCTCTAGCTTCAAGCCCTCAATGAAGGTCCCCAATAGCTGTTTTTCGGACCAATCACAAGCTTGATTAGATAATCTTTCAAACTTGGTTTGGTATTCCTGAATGGTGGAAGTTTGTCGGATCTTTGCTAGTTGTCCGTCAATGTTCTTGTAATCGGTTGGTCCGAAGCGGATTAGCAGTCCTTCTTTGAATTGTCGCCATGAGAGTACTCCATGAGTGTGTTCAAACCAGTCAAACCACTGTATAGCATCCCCTTCAAGATGTATAGCTGCAATTGCCACCATAGATGCGTCCACGGTTTTGTGGTACCGAAAATATCGCTCTGCATGCGAGATCCAACCAATCGGGTCTCCTTCTTCCCATCTAGGGAAGTCCACCCTCATGCGTGGATAGTTGAGGTCAGTCATAGAAACTCCCATCTCTTGGAAGTCATCTCTTCGGGCTTGGTGCGATTGGTTAGAGCTCTCTCCTTGATGTGATTTCTTCGGGCTTAGTGGTCGGCCCAAACTGAGTTCGGTAAAGAGAGTCCGAATCTTATCCTCTATTCGCGCCTCGAAGGCTTCAAATTTAGCATTGATTGCCTCTTCAGATGCCATACTATATGCCTCCAAACCTGTGATATTAAGATCTCTTTGTTGTTGTCGGGTTAAAGGCATGTATAGGTTAAGAGAAGTGATGGTCGTAAGGGTTGGTGGGTTGGTGGATGTAGGCTGCGATTTAGGATTATTTTGTGGCTGTTTTGGGTGCAGTTTGAGGGTGTGGTTTGGTGGAGTTTTAGGACTATGGATGAAAGTTTTAAATCTGTGGTAGATGGCAGCAAAGGTTTGATAGAAATCAGTGGAAGCTTGCTGCAGAATTGTGTTGTCTTGTAAGAGCAGAATTGTCATCGAAGAAACAGCGGTTTCTCGACGAAATTTCCACCAAAAACTTGAGAGATTTGAGGAGGGAATTGACAGCAAAATCTCAGTTTATATGACAGCAAAGATGTCTAATTTAATCAAGAAAATTTCGGCAGTATAATAGCAGGAAAATTGGTGCAAGTTGCGATAGCAGAATTCCCGTCGAAAAATTTCAGCGGTTTGCGACGAAAATTTGCAGCAACACAAAATCATTTTTACAGATGAATTCCTCAATCGATCAATCTTAGATGGAAGCCAAGATGATTTATGAAGTTTATAGGAAATTTTGTTCAAAAAATATTACAAATAGATCGGTTAAGGCAACTATGCGGCTGAAATTTTCTACAGCACAGATTTTCAATTGTAGCAGATTGGATGTGAAAGATCAGCAGTTTATATTGAGAATTTTTTGATGAAACAAAAGGGAAATCTATTGTTCGGAAGTGTCAAAGCTATCATAAAAATTTCGTAGAAATTTGGACAGAAAACATATAGTAGGAAGATCAAACAAACTGTGCTATGCGGTTGGAATTCTGCAATGTATCTTTCGTCGTAGAGATGAAAACTTTGCGACGAAAAGTTTATGCAGCAATATAGGAATAATTTTTTTTTTTGAATAAGGATAACTAAATTGCAGCAGCAATAAGGTATGAAACCAGAACCTGTTGCAATTCGCAGGGAGATCAAAGAATGATCCGTGGTGGTGGAGATGACGGTGGAATTTGGCGACGATCTTTTAAGCAATTGTGGGAATTGCTTTGGACGATTGTGGAGAGATGATTGATGGCAGTGGAAGGGCAGCGAGACGCCAAGAACGCTACTCTGATACCAAGTGTTAGAACCCTTGCAGATTCTAAGCTTGGGGTTGATCTCTTTAGGGAATCGACCTCCTTGGAACTCTATAGGGGTTCCTTCATCCAAGTTGCTGCACAAAGGCTACAGAAAATATTCATCTATTGCTTGTGAAAAGAGGAGGAATACATGGCTATTTATAGGGTTTCTAAACACTAACTCCTAATAGGACTCTTACTCAAGACTCCTACTTCTAACTAACTCCTAATAGGACTCCTACTCAAGACTCCTACTTCTAACCAACTCCTAGTTCTTCTCTAAGAATTAACCACCATACCTTAGCAGGCCTGTTTACCTCTTTATTAGGGGTTGGCTTAGGTAGGTTTTACATGAAAGTCCCTCTCAATTAGGACTCTCCTAGCTAGAGTCCTAACAGACTAAGCTCGCTCCCGGACCAGCAATACTAATGCCCTTAGCACCCCCTACTATCAACCGAGTCCATGCACTAAAATGTTTGATGAGAGAAGAGCTTCGGGAGCGATCTACGAAAGGATTATGTCGGCACTGCGACAAGCCGTGGAGCCGTGAGCATCGTTATTGTAATGGGAGACTTCTTATGATTGAACTAGTAGAAGAAGAGAGCCATGAACATGAAGAAGATCTTTGCGTATCTTTGCTAGTTGTCCGTCAATCGAGTCCCTGCACCGTAAAGCTTGATAAGAGAAGAGCTTCGGAAGGGATTTGCGAAGGTATTATGTTGGCATTGCGACGAGTCGTGGAGCCATGAGCATTGCTGTAGAAAATGGAAGTCATTTTGTAGCCGTCGCTACAGGTGTCAGATTGCTGCTACAGTAATTCATAGATCATCTTGGCTTTAATCTAAGATTGATATATTGAAGAATTCATCTCTAAAAATGATGTTGTGTTATGGCAAATTTTCATCACAAACCATGAAAATTTTTCGACGAGAATTCTGCTATCACAACTTGCACCGATTTCATTGCTATTGTACAGCCAAAATTCTCTTGATTAAATTGGATATCCTTGCAGTCAAATAAACTGAGATTTTGCTGTCATTTCCTTCCTCAAATCTCTCATGGTTTTTGGAGGAAATTTAATCGAGAAACCACAGTTTCTTCGACGAGGATTCTACTCTTACAAGACAACAAATACTTGCAGTATCTTCCACTGATTTCTATCAAACTTTTGCTGCCATCTTCCATTGATCAAAAACTTTTATTCAAAGCCCTAAAAGACCACCAAATGACGCCCTCAAACTGCACCCAAAATAGTCACAAAACACGCCTAAACCGCTAAATACAACATTCACCTATTCAACAACCCTTTCGACGATCACTTCTCTCAACCTATAAATGCCTTTGACCCGTTAATAAAAAAGAGACCTTAACTTCACATATTTGGAGGTATATACTATGGCATCTGAGGATGTATTCAATGCTAAATTCAATGCTTTCGATGTACGAATGAAGGATAAGATTCAGACTCTCTTTACCGAACTCGGTTTGCGACGACCACCAAGCCCGAAGAAATCATATCAATGAGAGAGCTCTTTCCAATCTCACCAATGCCAAAGAGATGAATTCCATGAGAGGGGAGGCTCTATGAGTGATCCCAACTTTCCACGCATGAGGGTGTACTTCCCTAGATGGGAAGAAGGAGACCCTAATGGTTGGATCTCTTACGCGGAGCGATTTTATCGGTACCACAAAACTATGAATGCATCTATTGTGGAAATTATGGCTATAAATCTTGAAGGGGATAACATATAGTGGTTTGACTGGTTTCAACACACTCATGGAGTCCTCTCATGGCGACAATTTAATGGACTACTCACCCACTTCGGACCAACCGATTACAAGAACATTGACGGACAACTAGTAATGATCGAACAAACCTCCACCATTCAGGGGTACCAAACTAGGTTTGAAATGTTATCGAGTCAAAATCGTGATTGGTCTAAAAAACAGCTATCGGGGAC
Source organism: Musa balbisiana (assembly GCA_004837865.1). Lineage (NCBI taxonomy): Eukaryota > Viridiplantae > Streptophyta > Magnoliopsida > Zingiberales > Musaceae > Musa > Musa balbisiana. Next base: position 59,055 of record PYDT01000261.1, read on the forward strand.
CTTTATTGGGGGCTTGAAGCCGGAGATCTATGGAGAAGTTAAAGCGTGACAACCGTACATGCTTTTGTCAGCTATATCTTTTGCACGACTTTAAGAGGAGCGATTGAACTATGATGCTCGGAGGACTAAGCTCGCTCACGGACCTACAATACTGTTGCCCTCAGCTCCTCCTACTGTCAACCGAGTCCATGCACTAAAATGTTTGACGAGAGAAGAGCTTCGAGAGCGATTTGCGAAGGGATTATGTTGGCATTTCGACGAGCCGTGGAGCCGTGAGCATCGTTATTGTAATGGGAGACTTCTTATGATTGAAGCAGTAGAAGAACAAGTTATTGAATAATCAGAAGAGAGCCTTGAACAAGAAGAGGCAAGTTGTCTGTTAATCGAGTCCCTACACCGTAAAGGTTGATAAGAAAAGAGCTTCGTGAGCGATTTGTGAAGGGATTATGTTAGCATTTCGATGACTCGTGGAGCCGTGAGCATCGCTGTAGAAAAGGAAAGCCATTTCATCTTCCCGCTACAGTAATTCATAGATCATCTTGTCTTCCATCTAAGATAAATATATCAAAGAATTTATCTCTAAAAATGATTTTGTGTTACGGAAATTTTCATCACAAACCGCCAAAAATTTTCGACGTGAATTCTGCCATCACAACTTGTACCTATTTCATTGCTATTGTACTGCCAAAATTCTCTTGATTAAACTGGACATCCTTGCTGTCATATAAACTGAGATTTTGCTGTTAATTCCCTGCTCAAATCTCTCATGTTTTTTGTTAAAAATTTTATCGTGAAACAACTGTTTCTTCGACGACGATTCTGTTCTTACAAGACAACAAATACTTACAATAATTTCCACTGATTTCTATTTGCTGCCATCTTCCATAGATCAAAAACATTTATTCATAACCAAAAAACACCCCCGAAACACGTTCTGAAACTGCACCCAAAACAGTCACAAAACGAGCTTATACCACAACCTGCAACATCAACGTATCCAACAACCCTTTCGATGATCACTTCTCTCAACCTATAAATGTCTTTAACCCGACAATAAAAAAGAGAACTTAACTTCACAAATTTGGAGGCATATACTATGGCATCTGAGGATGCATTCAATGCTAAATTCGAAACTTTCGAGACACGAATAAAGGATAAGATTCAGAATCTCTTTACCGAACTCGGTTTGGGTCGACCTCCAAAGCCCTAAGAAATCATATCAAGGAGAGAGCTCTATCCAATCTCACCAATCCTGAAGAGATGACTTCCATGAGAGGGGAGGCTCTATTATCGATCCCAACTTTCCGCGCATGTGTGGACTACCCTAGATGCGAAGATGGAGACCTGCTTGGTTGGATATCGTGCGTGGAGTGATTTTATTCGCACCACAAAACTGCAAACGCATCTATGGTGGAAATTGTGGCTATACATCTTGAAGGGGATGAGATATAATGGTTTGACTAGTTTGAACACACTCATGGAGTCCTCTCATGGCGACAATTTAAAGAAGGACTGCTCATCCACATCGGACCAACCGATTACAAGAACATTGACGGACAACTAGCAAAGATCCAACAAACCTCCATCGTTCAGTGGTACCAAACTAGGTTTGAAATGTTATCGATTCAAAATCGTGATTGGTCTATAGCAGCGATTGTATAGTCTTCTTCTTCTAGGTTTAGCTCTTCTATTGCTGCTGCTGCTGGGACATATGGTAGTGTATTAACAGCTGTTAGGTTTTTATAAATGGTAACTGTGTTACCTTCTATCCTTACTCCTCCCTGCATTGATCTGATGAAGTTGCATCCCATGATCATTTGGATGTCGTCTCCCTATTTCATGGAAAATGCGTAGGTATAGGGGATTCGGAAGATGTTATCCCCTATTATCATTTTTCCTCCTTTTAGTTTTCTGTCTACTGTTGCTTTGGAGGTGATTCCGCTGAAATGTACCAGGAAGGGATTCTTTTCCAGTGCTGCTTCTGGTACGGCCTTGTCGTCTATACAGCATGTCGTTGCTCCTGTATCTAGTTTAGCATTGGCGTAGAACTTGGCTACTCTGAGTATTTCAATTTGTACCTTTAGATTGAATAACATGTTCTTTGCCTTTCTTGTGTTGCTTGTTTCGGTGGTGAGGATCTTCTGTGTTTCTTCTGCCAGGAGTACGTACGTTTTCTCCTCGTTCTCCTCCTTGAGTTTTTGGATTTCCTTTTGAAGGTCCACCCTTTCTAGTCTCAGCCTATCAACTTCCAAGTTTTCCTGTTCAATTTCCTGGTATTTTTCCTTTAACTTCTTCATTTCCTCTTTGAGGTACAGGTTTTCTTTGATTATTGAGATCATCTGTTGTTGTGACTCCACAAGCTCTTTGCCTTTTTCCTTTTCCATTTGTAAGGCTCCTTTTAGCTTTCGTATCTCTGCTTCACAATGAGTAATATATTCTTGCTGTTGTTGGAGCAGAGGTTTTGTTTCGTACCTGACTGGTTCTTCGGTGGCTACTGGTGTTCTTTTGTCGAAATAATATAGGCTGCACATTCCGCATGATGTCGCTCGACAAAGTGGGCAGTGCTTTCTGTGTTTCTGCTGTGAGATTCTCTTGCAGCAGATACATCTCTCCAGATCTGTCGGTAATGCTTCATTAATTCGCCATACGTGTTGGCATTCAGCGATTCCTTGTGAGACTTGGATCATGGCCCTGTGCCCTGTATTAGGTCCTAGCCACCATGTCCTGCCATCTTCTATTAGTGCAAACATTTTATGGGTAAAAGGGTGCATACCCTGTTGTAGATCTTCCACATCTTCTCCTTCAGAGATCGAATAGATAGCATCACTTTGGTCATCCCCTTCATCGACAGAGATTATTTCGTAATCTTGTGGGAGGTCCAGTTGTTCAAACATAGCTACCCTTTTGATATTTTTGTGGTCGTTAGGGCATTCTCGTGCAAAATGCCCTTCTTCCCCGCAAAGGTAACATTTGCACCTCTTGTTTCTGACCAGGTGCTTCCTTTTCTCAATTCTTGCATGAGTTGGGTGCGGCTTGCCCTTATATGTTGTGGACTTACGTACCCCGTACTTTCTTTCTGGTTTGTTGTAGTATCCTAGGATGGGTATCTCGCTGCAGAAAGATAAGTTTTTGAGCGCCCTTTTGAATGCTGCGTCCTTGCATTCGTTCTCCAGATACTTGTATGAGAATAAAATTCTAGGGATTACTCCTATGGTATTTCCCCTATATTTTACTTCAAATGCTTCCTTAATCTTTTTACCGAGTTCCCCAGGCATCTTGGACCATAATTTTTCTGATAATTCAGGGCTCGTGAATAATCTTCCAGTTTTTGATGCTAATCTCAGGTAGTCGTTGAGAAACTGGATAATATTCTTCAGGTTGCTGCATGTAAGTCTTTCTAGGTCCCTGTATGCCTCTTCTTACACCCCGGTGGATCCCTGAAACGGATCTTCAAGAATAAAAATAGTTCTTAATTGGGAGAGTATATTTTGAGTACCTCCCGCTCCGTCTACATTGGCTAATAGCAGTTGATATTCTTCTGGGTACGCCATTCTCCATTATATCCAGGCTAGCTTCTCTGATTCCCCTAATAAATTTTCGATAAATTCCATCTTTGCTTGAGGATCTGTGAATCCTTGAAGAGAAACCAGGTTTTTTGTGATTGATTCCCATCTTCATAAATACTTCGTCAAACATTCCGAGCTGCATTGGTATTATAAACATGGCTCCTTGCTGTTGGAATGCTGATGGCAAATTCCAGGCTTCTGAGAAGTCCTTTGCCTTAAACCTGGGTTGCCTAGTGTATCCCTCTGGCCTTTGACTCGTTGACTCCACATTTACTGCTGGGGGATAGTTTGCTGGTCCCATGGTGGAATCTGTGGGTGGTCTGTAGTTGGATACAGCTGAGGAGGAGTATACCTGTTGGTTAAGTTTTGCATGTTGTGGGTATTCGGCTTCCCACTCTTCCTCCATTCCTGTCGCTATAATCTCGTTTTTGTATTGTTGGGGGTATGGCATTTCCCTCTCCCCGTTCAGATCGCAATCATCCTGAAAATAGTAGTTCAGGTTATTGCATAATTGTTTTTCATTATCTTCCTCATCATCCGAGATTAATACTGCTAATGTATGGTTTCAGATTTCTTCTTCGTCGTTGAAGGCTTCATTATCATTGCCGTTGTAGCTCAGGCGACTTGATGTTGATACTGCCTTGTAATCCGAAAAGCTTATGGATATTCTTCCATCTATGAGGTTCCTGCTCCTGACCTCCGATGGTTGCATAGGGTTGTGGCCTGTGCTGGCCTGATGATCCAGTCCCTTCCTTGCAGTTCTGCTGCAGAATACCTTCGTCCTGGTAGTGCTCGGACGCCGTGGCTGGTGAGGTACTCCACCACCCCTGAAATTTCATAAGCGAAGGTGACATTCGGGGTATTTGAAAGTCGCCCTACCATCCCTCTGGTGATTAGCAGGTTTGCTTCCCCATTTTGCCATGTATCATATCCTCTAGTGAGGATCGATAGTTGTATATTTTGGTAGAAGTCACCGATGATCATCATGGTATCGGGAATTACGTAGACTAACTGGCTTCATCTAGTTAGGTTAAATAACTTTAAAAGCTCTGATACCAGTAACATGGAAGCGCGGTTAAATAACTTTCTTGGAATTCTATTGAAAGTTGTTCTTGAATTTTTGCAATTACCTCCTGTTTAAATTCCTACCTATTGCTTGGTTATTTTCTGATAAACTGCTAATTCTTTATATTGAGAGCCTTGTCAAAAGACTGGAAGAGTGGCAGAAGGAGTAAGACCACAAAAGTATGGGTGAGATAAAGAGTTCTCAATAGTAAAGAAAACGTCAGTTTAAAGGTTCATGTCAAGCAATTGGGAAGAAGCTATTCAGAAGTGGTATGCAAATTCACGAACTTCTGATTTAGAATATCTGGACTTAGCTAAAAGTTCCAACCCTAGCAGAAAATAACTAGCCCACAACATTTCTGTTATCTACGACAGAACTTGTCTGTCCAGTAGGGTTAATTTAAGAAATTTCAAACTTCTTTTAGAGAAAAACCAGAATTTTGAAAACAAGATCAAAAAACTCGAGTCTTCAGTAAAGATACTCTCATCCCTGTTCGCTGAAAACAAACCTCTTCCCAAGTTAGGAGTTCAGGAATTAGTTATAGAAATAACTAAACAACCGAAACTCATTGAAGCAGAAGTCTTAAAATTATCCCAAGATCTCGACCAAAAACTTCAACGAGTTGAGACGCTCTTATCTAAGATAGAAAGGCAGATCTTCGGATGAGCCATATATCTTCCCGGAACACTGAATCCTACAAAGAGGCTCTCAAGGCTACTGAATCCATAGACCCCCCATCACTTGGGCTCCTCAAATCTAGTGATTTTCCAGGGACTTTGAGTCATCAAGCCGCTGTAATCAAACAACACAACGTCCAGATCCAGCTATTAGTCCAAATAGCAGAAGATCTAAGGGGAATAAAATCGGAGTTACAAACTATAAGGGAACTCCAGCAAAGCAAAACTTCATCCTTGCAAGCAATCCCTGAAGATTTAATCACAAAGTTATCAAACCTCAACTTAGGTCCTGCAGAAAGGCCTAAGGAAGCCAAAGGAAAGATATTTGTCTTTAGAGACCCTATCAAAATCTTACAAGAAGTTAAGAAATGACTACCAAAGCGTAGGAACAAAGAACATCTACGTCACAAACCCTAGTCGAAGATCAGATCTGAGGCTATAGAAGAAACCAACGAAGGATGTTTAACGCTCAGCAGGCAACAAGGCAAATCAGACAAAGAATCTTTAGTGACGCAGACACTAATCTGCAAGTACTTGAACAACAGATTGACCCCCAAGTACAATTAAGGCTATCCATGAGGGAAAGAGCAGCCATAGCACCAGCTGAGGTGCTTTATCATTCAAGAAGGGATGATGCCCACCATCGAGTATATGTGCATAGGTCAGAAGAACCTATGTTGGTCACACAAAACCAAGAAGACAGGCAATTTATTCAGGAAGAAAGTTTTGACCAACTACAAAGGAGTCATATGAGATACATACACTTGGGAATCCTCCAAGTACGAGTGCAAATTCTCCATAGGCAAGAAGAAGGGACACTAGCCTTATTGGTGTTCCGAGACAATAGGTGGACCGATGACAAATCCATCATCGTAACTATGGAGGTAGACCTAACTAGAGGAAGCCAGTTAGTCTACGTAATTCCCGATACCATGATGATCATCGGTGACTTCTACCGAAATATACAACTATCGATCCTCACTAAAGGATATGATACATGGCAAAATGGTGAAGCAAACCTGCTAATCACCAGAGGGATGGTAGGGCGACTTTCAAATACCCCGAATGTCGCCTTCGCTTATGAAATTTCAGGGGTGGTGGAGTACCTCACCAGCCACGGCGTCCGAGCACTACCAGGACGAAGGTATTCTGCAGCAGAACTGCAAGGAAGGGACTGGATCATCAGGCCGGCACAGGCCACAATCCCTATGCAACCATCGGAGGTCAGGAGCAGGAACCTCATAGATGGAAGAGTATCCATAAGCTTTTCGGATTACAAGGCAGTATCAACATCAAGTCGCCTGAGCTACAACGGCAAT
>PYDT01000261.1:67247-124504 GCA_004837865.1 Musa balbisiana
AATTAAGAAGTTAAAGGAAAAATACCAGCAAATTGAACAGGAAAACCTAGAAGTAGATAGGCTGAGACTAGAAAGGGCGGACCTTCAAAAGGAAATCCAAAAACTCAAGGAGGAGAACGAGGAGGAAACGTACGTACTCCTGGCAGAAGAAACACAGAAGATCCTCACCGCCGAATCAAGCAACACAAGAAAGGCAAAGAACATGTTATTCAATCTAAAGGTACAAATTGAAATACCCGGAGTACCCAAGTTCTACGCCAATGCTATACTAGATACAGGAGCAACGACATGCTGTATAGACGACAAGGCCGTACCAGAAGCAGCGTTGGAAAAGAATCTCTTCCTGGTACATTTCAGTGGAATCACCTCCAAAGCAACAGTAGACAGAAAACTAAAAGGAGGAAAAATGATAATAGGGGATAACATCTTCCGAATCCCCTATACCTACGCATTTGCCATGAAATTGGGAGACGACATCCAAATGATCATTGGATGTAACTTCATCAGATCAATGCAGGGAGGAGTAAGGATAGAAGGTAACACAATTACCTTTTATAAAAACCTAACAACTGTTAATACACTACCATATGTCCCAGCAACAACAGCAATAGAAGAGCTAAACCTAGAAGAAGAAGACTATATTCAGATCCAGGAGGCAGTTTACTACTTAGCAGAACCTCAGAGGGACATGAAGGATCTAAGGGCCAGATTTGGAAGCATACTGGAGGAACTAAAGGCCCAAAGATACGTAGGAGAAAATCCGCTACAGCATTGGGAGAAGAACAAAATAACCTACAAACTGGAGATCAAAAATCCAGACTTCACCATAGAAGACAAACCGTTAAAGCACCTGACCCCCCAGATGAAGGAATCATTCTCCAAACACGTGCAAGCCCTACTAAGCCTAGGGGTAATCCGGCCCAGCAAAAGTAAGCATAGAACAACCGCAATAATAGTTAACTCTAGAACAACCGTTGACCCCAGCACAGGACAGGAAAAGAATGGAAAGGAAAGGATGGTCTTCAACTACAAAAGGCTGAACGACAACAAAAAAAGACCAGTATAGCCTCCCGGGAATAAACACCATCATGAAAAAGGTCAGCAATAGTACAATCTACTCCAAATTTGATTTAAAATCTGGTTTCCATCAAGTAGCAATGCCCCCTGATTCTATAGCATGGACAGCATTCTGGGTACCAGACGGACTTTATGAATGGCTGGTAATGCCTTTCGATTTGAAAAACACACCAGCTATATTCCAAAGGAAAATGGATGACTGCTTCAAAGGTACAGAACAATTTATAGCAGTCTATATAGATGATAATATAGTATTTTCAAAAAATGAGAAAGAACATGCAAAACACTTATCTGAAATGCTAGACATATGCTGGAAAAATGGGCTTATATTAAGCCCGACAAAAATGAAAATTGCTGTTAAGGAAATAGAATTCCTAGGAGCAGTACTAGGGAATTCAAAGATAAAACTCCAACCACACATTATTAGAAAAATAGTGGAGTTTGAAGAGGAAAACTTGACGTCCAAAAGAGGATTGAGAGCCTGGTTAGGAATCCTGAACTATGCCAGAAATTACATACCTAACTTAGGATGGCTGTTAGGACCACTTTACTCAAAAACAAGCTCTGTCAAGCGGTGGTATCACCTAGTGTTAGACTATAGGTAGTAGTACTACCTAGTAATGGCGGTGGTACTGCTAAGACCTTGGAAATCCGGGATTAGATACTTTTTGGCTCCAATTTTGAAACCTTTCGAGCCTATAAATACCCCACTCTTTTCTACATTTAAGGGTAACAAAGTGCTATTATATATGTAAAAAATTCTAAGTGTTTGGGGTGTGAAAAGTATTGTAAAATTGAGAAGAGTTCTCCTCTTCCCTCTCTTAGCCTTATAACCATCCAAGAAAGATGAGTGAGTCTTGTAAGGGTTGTCTCTTAAACCCAACAAAAGGAGAAAGAGCTGTAAAAGGTGGTTGGCCTTCGCATATTGAAGGAAGGCCTTTAGTGGATGTCGGTGACCTCGACGGAGAAGGAATCCGTAGTGGATGTAGGTCACATTGACCGAACCACTCTAAATTCTGGTTTGTATTTCATTTTGAGTAATTTACTTTAACTGCAAATCATTTCATAGCAAACTGCTTCTCCTCCTCATCTTGCTTTCACTACGCTTACGCTTTCATACATTTCAAGTTGTTATCTTTCCGAATTGGTTTTCATCGAATGTACGAATATTTTACAAAATCGATATCTTTACCGTTGCACTAATTCACCCCCCCCCTCTTAGTGCCGCTCTTGATCCTAACAATTGGTATTAGAGCAAGGTTCATTCTCATTTGGTTTAAAACCCATGAGAGATGACATTTGTCAGCAACCAAGAGGGTCATTCAATTACATGTCCACCCATGTTCAATGGGACGGATTACACATATTGGAAGACTAGAATGAGAATCTTCCTAATTTCAATAGATTTCAAATTATGGAATATTATAAAAAATGGGTTTCAAAAGCCTTCTCTTCCAATAAACAATTGAAATGAGTTGGAGAAGAAGACTTTCACCCTAAACGCTAAGGTTATGAATGCCTTGTTTTGTGCTTTAGATAAAAACGAGTTTAATCGTGTGTCTATTAGTGAATCGACTTATGATATTTGGCACACACTTGAAGTGACTTATGAAGGCACTAGTAGAGTGAAGGAGCCAAAAATTAATCTTTTAGTGCACACTTATGAGTTGTTTTGGATGAAACTGAGTGAGACCATTGGAGACATGTACACCCGATTTACGGATGTCGTCAATGGTCTAAAAGGACTTGGTAAAAGTTTCTTAGATTTTGAACTTGTTAATAAAATCTTAAGATCTCTTCCAAAGAGTTGTGACTCTAAAGTAATGGCCATTCAAGAGGTCAAAGATTTAAATAATTTTCCTCTCGAAGAAATAATTGGGTTACTAATGACCTATGAGATGACTTGTAAAGCACATGAAGAGCATGAGGACACCCTTCCAAAGAACAGGAAGGATATGACACTAAGAACATAAGAAGACAACTTGAAAGAAAATTCAAGTGATGAGTACTTTGAGGATGACTTGGCACTCTTGACAAGAAAGTTAAAAAAATTCATAAAAAGGAATAAATTTAAAAATGACACTAAAAATAAATTTGAACCTAAGAAAGAATAAGTTATATGTTACGAATGCAAGAAGCCGGGATATTTCAAAAGTGAATGTCTTCAAGCAAAGAAGAAGCAACCAAAGAAGAAGAATACCTTTAAAGCAACGTGAGATGACTCAAGTGCATCCGAAGAAGAGGAGCCAACCAACACCGAGCAAGTTGCTCACTACGCACTAATGGCTATTGGAGATGAGGTTACAAGTTCATTAGACATAAATTTATCTTTCAATGAGCTTTTAAGTGTTTTTCATGAATTGTTTAATGAATGTAGAATCTTGAGTAAAAAGTATAACTCTTTGAAAATGAAACATGCTTCCCTTGTTAGCAACTTTGATAGACTAAAAATTGAGCATGAGAATGGCTTAGCTCTCTCCACAAAATGCCATTAAGTAGAAACACTTAGAAAGGAAAACTTGCTACTCAAAGAAATCTTAGAAATGTTTGAGGTTAGTAGCAAGTCCTTAAACATGATCCTTGCCAACAAGGGTCACGTTCATAGGAGAGGAGGAATCGGATTTGTGAGTAGCTCTCACCAAAATTCGACCACCTTTGTTAAAGGCCCTACCTTGCATGTATCACCTCACACCAATTGTAACTTTTGTTGCAAACTTGGACATGTTGCGTACAAATGTCCATTTAAGAAATATAGTCCATATAAATTAATTTGGGTTTCTAAGAGAACCTCAAATGACTCAATGCAACATGATAAGCTTTGTAGATTAATTTTTGAGGCACCCAAGGTCAAATGGGTACTAAAAAATCATCCTTTTTGGTAGAAAAATATATCATCACAAGCTAGAAGCAAAAGATAGTACCTTGATAGTGGATGCTCAAGGCATATGACCGGAGATCCATCTCAATTCTCTAAGCTCACTAGCCAAGGAAAGTTTGATGCAAAATCCGATGAAGAAATTTTTCTTAGCTATTCTTCTATTTCAAAGGCTTTTCGCATCTTTAATAAAAGAACTTTAGTTATAGAAAATCTATTCATGTTGTTTTTAATGAAGTTTCCAAAGTTAAGAAAAATCATTTTGATGATGATCTTAATTTTGATATTTTAAATTTAAATGAATCTCTTTCTCCATCTAGCAACTTGGATGCATCTTCTTCCGAACCTTCTTTACCGAAGGAATTGAAGTATGTAGATGTTCATCCTAAGGAGCTAACATAGGAGACACATCAAAAGGGGTTCAAACTCATTCTTCTCTTAAGAATTTTTGTGCCAATGTCGCTTTTCTCTCCCAAATTGAACATAAATACATTGATGAAACCTTGAAAGATGATTCATTGGTTATTACAATGCAAGAAGAGTTAAATCAATTTGAGAGAAATGAGGTATGAAAGCTTATTCCAAGACTAAATGACCATTTAGTTATTGGTACTAAATGGGTCTTTAGAAACAAGCAAGATGAATTTAGTATCATGGTTAGAAACAACGCTAGATTAGTGGCCAAGGGTTTCAACCAAGAAGAAGATATCGACTAAGAAACCTTTACTCTTGTGGCACGATTAGAAGCCATAAGGATGCTCCTTACCTATGCTAGTAGTAGTAATTTTAAGTTATTTCAAATGGATGTTAAAAGTACTTTTTTTAATGGCTTTATTTCTAAAGAAGTTTATGTTAAACAGCCTCCTGGATTTGAGAATGATAATTTCCCTAATCATGTGTTTAAATTGACTAAAGCTCTCTATGGATTGAAACAAGCCCCTTGGTATGAGAGACTTAGCTCCTTTCTTATTCAAAGTAATTTCTCTAAAGGCAAGGTCAATACTACATTATTTATTAAAAATTTTAAAAATAATTTTCTTATTGTTTAAATTTATGTTGATGGTATTATTTTCGGTTCCACGATGAATCTTTATGCGAATCATTTGCTAAAAGTATGAGTATAGAGTTTGAAATGAGCCTAATGAGAGAAACTAACCTTCTTTTTAGGCTTACAAATAAAACAACTTAGCAATGGTATTTTTCTTGGTCAAACAAAATACGCTTTAGACCTGCTAAAAAGATTTAATATTGATATTAAAGGCTATCAACACTCCTATGAATACCTCCACTAAGTTAGATATTAACGAACATGGAGAAAGATTTGATCAAAAAGCTTATAGGGGTATGATAAGTAGTTTACTATACCTCACCGTAACTAGACTGGACATCATGTTTAGTGTAGGACTTTGTGCTAGGTTTCAATCTAATATGAAGATATCTCAACTTAAAGTAGTTAAAAGAATTCTTAAATATCTTAAAGGAACCACTAACCTAGGATTATGGTATCTAAAATCTGAGAATTTTAAACTAATTGCTTATGCTGATGCAGATTTTGTTGGATGTAGAATAGATAGAAAAAGTACATCCGGAACATGTCAATTCTTAGGACATGCACTTATCTCTTGGTCTTCTAAGAAGCAAAACACGGTTGCACTATCCACAACTGAAGCCGAATACATAGCGGCTAGTGCATATTGTGCACAAGTTGTATGGATGAAAAATACATTAAAAGATTATAAGATTCATCTTAAGAACATTCCTATAAAATGTGATAACACTAGTGTAATATGTTTAACAAAAAATCCTATTTAACACTCTAGAACTAAACACATTGACATTAGACATCACTTTATATAAGATCTTGTTAATAATCATGATGTAATCTTAGAGTTTATTGATACAAAACATCAATTAGCCGATATCTTTATAAAACCATTAAATGAAGAACAATTTGATTTTATTAGAAGGGAATTAGGGATGTTAAATTGTCCGAATGCATGAATTTGTTGTATTTCTTTTCCGGACTATCCTTCTCTTAATGTATTTCATGAATGGGGCTTTCATGAATCTATTTCATTTTTATCTTCCTTGGTATCAAGTTTACTTCATACTCTTGCTCCATCACTTAATGATTTTTTTTTATACACTTAATCATTTCATGGATTTCATACATCTCTCGGGTTTATCTCTTGTGAATTTTTAATGAGAAATAGATTTGACTTATGAATATCTTCTTCATATGATGCTCCTCTCTTTATTCTTCTAATGAAAGATGGATTCTATAAATTCCAATGGATATCTTGATCCTTGGAAAATAAATTTTAGTATGTAATAATCACTTGCAAGAATGGGGATTTGATTTCGTATGATCCTTTTCATAAATCCCTTCTCTTTTGATTAAAGTATGTTTTAACGATAACTTATTTAGTGTTTTTAACTTCACAAATTTGGTTCTTAATGGATTTCCTCCTTACTTTCCTTCCTCTCCTTTATGCAAATGTTTTGATAGAATCTATTGCTTTCATGTTGATAACTTTTGATGTTTTTGAATGTTACCATGCAATGATGCAATATCAATTGGATAGATTAGTTTGATACTTGAATTTTTTTTTACCACCCTTGCATGGTTGAATTGTTCTCCTTTTTGTTGATGACAAAGGAGGAGAAATGATACCAAAATATGGTAAATTGATGACATATTAGCATTATAAATGTATGCAATGTAGCTTATCATAAATACTTGTATACTTTGTGGTATGCTTGAAATATAATTGGAATCGTCATATACATTGCAACACATCGCAAATGCTTGAAACATATCTTCATATGCATTGTAGACAAATGCCTTTTATTATGATAAGATGTATTGAGCTTAGCTTGCTATTTTACAATTGACATCTTGTCATGAAATGATGACGTGCTATCTTGCTAAACTTCATATTCGAAATTCGTATCAATGATGATTGTCTTGAAAATGGATGTTATGCCTTGACATCATTTTCACTGATGAATACGTGGTATCATATTTTGAGAGATAGGAATCATGATGTGCATTTGATAAGTTTAAATAAACTTATCTTATCGGTTTAATACGTGAATTCAAAGACCTTGAATTCAAGAATGTCTTTTCTTAGTATGACATATAGATAGGGGGAGTTAAGGTTAACTCCTTCACCAATTGGTTGTCATCATAAAAAAAAGGAGATCGTTGAATCTCATATTTTGATGATGAAATCAATTGGTAAATTATTTGATCTAACTTATGTGTTGAGATAAGTGTGCAGGATTAACTACGATAGCAGTAAGGTGTAAAGCAAATGATGGGTCGGAGTCAAAGATTCGGATGATAGACTGGGAGCTCGTCGAGATTTCGTTGGGAGATCACCGAAAGCTCATCAGAAGATCACCGAGAGTTCATCGGGAGATCGCTGGAAGCACACCGGAAGACTCGACAAGAAGTTCGCCGGAGGATCACCAAGAGCAAAATCAACATACCAGACTAATTACTTCCCGTAATTATAGTTAGAACAATAATTAGAGTTAGATTCAAGAGGTAATCCCATCAACTCTATTAGGGGCTAATTGGGCTCGGAGCTAGGGTAGTTTAGGCCGGATACAAGGCCCAATTAGGATTGCTGGACCCTGTCTGGTGGTGGCACCGCTTGGAACACAATCCCCCAGATGGTCTGGGCGATTGTACCGTATAGTGTCAGACTACAAGTGGTAGTACCACCCAGTAATGGCGGTGGTACCGCCAAGACCCCGGAAATATGGGATTAGACACTTTTTTGCTCCAATTTTGAAGCCTTTGGGGCCTATAAATACCCCACCCTTTTTTGCATGAAAGGGTAACAAAGTGCTATTATATATGTGAAAAATTCTAAGTGTTTGGGGTGTGAAAAGTATTGTAAAATTGAGAAGAGTTCTCCTCTTCCCTCTCTTAGCCTTATAACCATCCAAGAAAGATGAGTGAGTCTTATAAGGGTTGTCTCCTAAACCCAGCAAAAGGAGAAAGAGCTGTAAAAGGTGGTTGGCCTTCGCATATTGAAGGAAGGCCTTTAGTAGATGTCGGTGACCTCGACGGAGGAGGAATCCGTAGTGGATGTAGGTCACATTGACCGAACCACTCTAAATTCTGGTTTGTATTTCATTTTGAGTAATTTACTTTAACTGCAAATCATTTCATAGCAAACTGCTTCTCCTCCTCATCTTGCTTTCACTACACTTACACTCTTATATGTTTGAAGTTATTATCTTTTCGATTTGGTTTTCATCGAACGTACAAAATATTTTATGAAATTGATATCTTTACCGTTGCATTAATTCACCCCCACCCCCCACCCCTCTTAATGCTACTCTTGATCCTAACATTTATGACATATCATGTTGTGTTAATGACTTCAACTCAAAAGTATTTGGGTAGGCTATGTTCATTAAGCATGGTTCTTGTCATCTCTTGTAAACGCTTATTTTTTTTCTCAACAACTCCATTTTATTATAGATTTCTTATAGTAGAGAAATTATGGTCATACCTATTTAAATCACAAAAATTTTAAAAATTATGATTTTTAAATTCACCACTATTATCACTATGAATAGAGGAAATCATAAAAATCTTTATTTTGAACTAGTTTGTAAAACTTTGAAAAATATTTAAAGCAATCACTTTTATGTGCCAAGAAGTATGTCCAAGTATATCTACTATAATCATCAATAAGCATAAAAGCGTATTTATTATCTCATAGACTTATAATATCAATTGATCCAAATAAATCCATATGAATTAATTGTAGTAGTCTAGAGGAACTTATTTAATTTTTAGATTTAAAGCTACTCTTTATTTGTTTACTTAGTTGGCATACATCATAAACTTTATCTTTGACAAATTTAATTCTAGATATATCTCTTATAAGTTCTTTAGTTGTAATTTATGAAATTAATTTTATACTTACATGATCTAATCTCCTATGCCAAAGTCATGCATCATCGTTTAAAACCGAAAAGCAAGTTTCATCATAAAAATCATCAAGATCAATAGTATACACATTATTAGTCCTTAAGGCAATTATAAATCTATTTTTGTGTGGTATCTTTATAATGCAAGAATTAGATTCAAATTTGATGTTATAAACCTTATCACACAATTGACTATTGTTTACTAAGTTATGTTTTAAACCATCTACTAATAAAACATCTTCAATCAAGAGGTTTGATTTGTTATATATATTTTCTTTGCCAATAATTTTTCCTTTGTTATCTCCAAATGTGACATATCCTTCGTCTTGGCTAGTGAGCTTAGAGAAATATCTTGGATCTCTGTTCATGTGCCTTGAGCATTCATTATCGAGATACCATCTTTTGCTCCTGACTTTTGATTGTAGACATATCTATAAGAAAGAGGGCTTTACTTTAGATACCCATTTAAATTTGGGTCCCTCATTAATAGATCTACCTATTTTGAATATTTGCATTAAGTTATTTATGGTTTCTTTAGGAACTTAAACTAATTTGTGTGAGGTATATTTTTTAAATAAATATTTATAAGCATATGACCACATCTACCATAAAAATTATATTTAATTTTAGGGGTAACATGCAATGTGAGTCCTTTAACAAATATAGTCAGATTTTGTTGAGTATTACTACTCATAAAGTCAATTCCTTCTTTTCTATATACATGACCTTTGTTAGCAAGGATCATGTTTAATGATTTGTTTTCAATTTTAAATTTTTTTAATGTTTGTTGTAATACCACATTTTCCTTTTTGACTAGGTCTAACTCTTTACATTTAGTATTTCCTTTTTGACTAGGTCTAACTCTTTGCATTTAGTATAAGAGGTTAACATGTAATTATCATGCTCATTTTTTAACTTTTCAAATTTACTAGAGAGAGAAGCATAATCTTTTTTTAACAATTTATATTTCTTACCAAATTTACTAGAGAGAGAAGCATAGAGAGAAGCATAATCTTTTTTTAACAATTTATATTTCTTACCAAATTTACTAGAGAGAGAAGCATAATCTTTTTTTAACAATTTATATTTCTTACCAAATTTACTAGAGAGAGAAGCATAATCTTTTTTTAACAATTTATATTTCTTACCAAATTTACTAGAGAGAGAAGCATAATCTTTTTTTAACAATTTATATTTCTTACCAAATTTACTAGAGAGAGAAGCATAATCTTTTTTTAACAATTTATATTTCTTACCAAATTTACTAGAGAGAGAAGCATAATCTTTTTTTAACAATTTATATTTCTTACCAAATTTACTAGAGAGAGAAGCATAATCTTTTTTTAACAATTTATATTTCTTACCAAATTTACTAGAGAGAGAAGCATAATCTTTTTTTAACAATTTATATTTCTTACCAAATTTACTAGAGAGAGAAGCATAATCTTTTTTTAACAATTTATATTTCTTACCAAATTTACTAGAGAGAGAAGCATAATGATAGGAATCATGATGTACATATTGATAAGTTTAAATGAACTTAACTTATCAATTTGTTTCTGAATTCAAAGGTCTTGAATTCAAGAATGTCTTTTCTCAAGGTATAGCATATGGATAGGGGGAGTTAAGGTTAACTCTGTCATCAATTGATTGTTATCATAAAAAAGGGGGAGATTGTTAAATCTAGGATTTTGATGATGAAGTCAATTGTAATTTGTTTGATCTAATCTATATGTTGAGAAAAGTGTGCAGGATTAACTACAATAGCAGTAAGACAAAGCAGGTGTTGTGTCGGAATCAAGATCAAGATCACATTGTGAGTTTGAGAGTTCGCCGGAAGTCCAGACATTCATCGGAAGTTCTGCCGAAACCAACCGAGAAGACCAAAAGCTTGCCAAAGAAACTCGTCAAAGCTAGCTAACAAGATCGTCATAAAGTCCGAGAGCTTGCCGGGAGTCCGCTAGAGCATTACCGAGAGTTCGTCAAATGTTTGCCGAAAATATGCCAAAAGCTCGCTGGAAGAGTAATTGACGCACTGGAACATAAAGTGTTGTAATCATGGTACCACCTAAACTGGGCGATAGTACCGCGAGAGCTCAGTCTCCGAGCTCTGTTAGACGATCGTACCACCCAGACTAGGCGGTGGCACCGCTAGTACCCTAGAAATCTAGAATGAGACACTTTTTGGCTCTATTTTTGAAGCCATTGGGGCCTATAAAAATCTCACCCTTTTTTGCACGAAAGGGCACGAAAAGCATTGAGACAATCTTGAGTTATTGGGGTGTAAAAGTATTGTAAACAAGTGCTAGAGTCCTCCCTTTCTAAGTTTTGAGATTATTCAAGAGATGTGTAAGACTTGTAAGGGTTCTCTCCTAAACCCGTGAAAAGGAGAAAGCGCTGTAAAAGAGGTGGTTGGTCTTCACCTATTGAAGGAAGGCCTTTAGTGGACGCCGGAGACCACGTCGGAGGAGGAATCCGAAAGTGGATGTAGGTCACATTGACTTAACCACTCTATATATAACAAGAGCAAAGGGTCCAAGATAAATAATTTGTAAAGTTCCTCCTATCAAGGGCATCTCCTAAGGAATCCTACTAATATATATACTTCCTTTCTATTGGTTGAAACCGTCCTCAAAATCTAATCGATTCTATAATATATCTTATTTAATTAGAAATGACTACATAAATAGATGCCTCTTTGGCTTTTTGAATATTCAACAATAGTATTTCCTTTTCTAAGATTAGAGCTCAAGAGTTAGTGCACAAACATAAAATATTCAACATGCTACATAATTTAATAAATTTTTTAATGTAATAATCAGATAAAAAAATTAGACAAAGAAATTAGTCTCTAGGAGGTAAAAAGAGTTCAAATATCCTACAACATCATTAGAGAGCAAATTAATGTCATTAGCAGACTACATTGTAAACCAACTTTAATGATATTTTTTACATAAGAATATGCAGCAAAACATAAGGGAAGCAAAATAAGACTTAAAGTTTATTTTTTGTTTTTGTTCAATATCAGAATGTCTAATCCAATTTGACTATATATGTCCTACATTATCAACTGCAACTAAATGATTATTACAATAATGGCTGCTTATGTCTTGGTTCATCTCCATTTCAAACTCTTTAAGATCATAGCTATAGCTACATTGCAACATCTATTACAGTCAAAAAGTAAGCCAAAGAATAATTACCATTCACAAGATTAAAATTCCTTGAAAAAAATAATAATAATTTGAACCAAAATATCGTACCATACTGGTATTTCAAGATTGGCTCGGTATGATATGGTACTACGTACCGAACGATACGTTAGGGCATACCGAGCGATACACCTAATTTAGGTATAAAACCCTCCAAAAATACCTGAAAATAAAAAAAAGTTAGGATAGGATTTTTTAAGTTAGAAATAAATATAGTAATAACATAAGTTTAGCAAAATCAATGTAAATTAGGTAAGAATAGTATCACATATATTTTTCGGGCTTTGAAGAATATCTTATGCAATGTTCGTATTTCAGTCTATTACGTATTGTTCTTATATAAACATATATCTTGATTAGAAAGTTCTTCTTCTTAATCTTTTCAAATTAGTCTTGATTGAATTCACAAATCGTTGTTTGTAGAATTAGGAGAGCACAAATATGAGAAAAAAAAAGTTCGGAATAGTTTAGAGAGAAGAAGTGTTTAAATACTATGAGAAAGGGTTCCAATGGTCAACTTGACCGTTGGAGCACTGTATTACTGTTACCAAACGATTTTAAATATTTCTTCCTCTTACTGTAGCATTGCTACAGTGTAGCACTGTAGTGCATTTCCTCCGGTAGCGGACAGTTGCATACCGGTATACTATTGGACTGGTACGTATCACCTATACTGGATGGTACCATTCGAAATTACATACCATGATTTAAACATATCATTTCTTCGCTTTTCTCTGCCATAGCCCATGGCAAATCGGTAACTTTGATTTGTAAACATCTACTTGTTATGAACTGCTTTATTCATAACAACTTACTATGCCTTGCTGAGCTCAAGAGATTTGAAATTTTCTGAACATTGGGAGCAGCTTCCTTCGTCCTTTCATGGCTAGATTTTGCTTCCCCTCCATTTGGTAAATGAAAAGTAAATATGCCACAAGCTCATTAGGCTAACACATGCAAAGACCTAGAAGATAAAAAGAATTCCACTTTTATGTGTGTGTGTGTTTGTGTATAGATATATATGTGTGTGTATATATATATATGTGTATATATATATGTATATATATATATGTATATATATGTGTATATGTATATACACATATATATACATATACATATATATATACATATATATATATACACATGTATATATATATATACATGTATATACATATGTAATATACATCTATATATGGCTTATTGCTAGGGAGATGATTGTTAATCATAGAATTTGAATGTGCTGAAAGATACATATTAAGTTAGTAGAGAAAAAAAAGAGAAAGTGGTAGACATAATTTTGACATCTATGAAATTTTTTATTGCATTCTTGTCATATTGTCATATTTTATGTTAGCTAAACCTAAGTAATTAGAGAAGAAAAATAAGAAAATTTATACATTAGAATCTTGCTGTAACCTATCTTAGACGAGAGAAGAGAAGATGAATTGAAAGAGAAGTGGATGATTTGGCTTAGGATTATGGACCATTCATCACCCTTGAGATTAAATTTTTCTAAGGCAAGTGTTATAGCCCATCCTACTATGATTTCTATCTCCGATTTCTTCTTGTTTATAATTAATTTATAGAGTTTTGCCCTTTCTAATGTTATCCACCTCAATTGAGCTACAAAAGCTTACTAATATAGAATTTATGAGAATTCTGACATATCTGTCTTGTTTTAACTGCAACGTTTTGTGTAAAATTCTGATTTCGGCAAAACTAATTTCTTTACAAACTAAACTCTTATATCTTTATTTCAATACTATACTTGAATGATTTGGAATATAAATGTCTGCCGAAATGGTTGTCTTAATGATAATTTAAATTCTATCAAATAGAGACAGTGACCTAGCCTATTGCATTTTTTCAATTATAGTGTTATGTATAAATTTAGATTTGAGCAAAATTACTTTTCTTAAAAACTAAGCTCTTAAATATTTCCTCCAATACCCTATTTGATGCTATATATATATGTATATATATATATATGTATATATATGTATATATATATATATATATGTATATATATGTATATATATATATATATGTATATATATGTATATATATATATATGTATATATATGTATATATATATATATATGTATATATATGTATATATATGTATATATATATATAATATGTTCTAACATAAAAAGATAATATGTTCTAACATAAAAAGATAATA
This sequence comes from Musa balbisiana, assembly GCA_004837865.1. NCBI lineage: Eukaryota > Viridiplantae > Streptophyta > Magnoliopsida > Zingiberales > Musaceae > Musa > Musa balbisiana. The sequence continues at coordinate 81,553 of PYDT01000261.1, forward strand.
TGTTCTAACATAAAAAGATAATATGTTCTAACATAAAAAGATAATATGTTCTAACATAAAAAGATAATATGTTCTAACATAAAAAGATAATATGTTCTAACATAAAAAGATAATATGTTCTAACATAAAAAGATAATATGTTCTAACATAAAAAGATAATATGTTCTAACATAAAAAGATAATATGTTCTAACATAAAAAGATAATATGTTCTAACATAAAAAGATAATATGTTCTAACATAAAAAGATAATATGTTCTAACATAAAAAGATAATATGTTCTAACATAAAAAGATAATATGTTCTAACATAAAAAGATAATATGTTCTAACATAAAAAGATAATATGTTCTAACATAAAAAGATAATATGTTCTAACATAAAAAGATAATATGTTCTAACATAAAAAGATAATATGTTCTAACATAAAAAGATAATATGTTCTAACATAAAAAGATAATATGTTCTAACATAAAAAGATAATATGTTCTAACATAAAAAGATAATATGTTCTAACATAAAAAGATAATATGTTCTAACATAAAAAGATAATATGTTCTAACATAAAAAGATAATATGTTCTAACATAAAAAGATAATATGTTCTAACATAAAAAGATAATATGTTCTAACATAAAAAGATAATATGTTCTAACATAAAAAGATAATATGTTCTAACATAAAAAGATAATATGTTCTAACATAAAAAGATAATATGTTCTAACATAAAAAGATAATATGTTCTAACATAAAAAGATAATATGTTCTAACATAAAAAGATAATATGTTCTAACATAAAAAGATAATATGTTCTAACATAAAAAGATAATATGTTCTAACATAAAAAGATAATATGTTCTAACATAAAAAGATAATATGTTCTAACATAAAAAGATAATATGTTCTAACATAAAAAGATAATATGTTCTAACATAAAAAGATAATATGTTCTAACATAAAAAGATAATATGTTCTAACATAAAAAGATAATATGTTCTAACATAAAAAGATAATATGTTCTAACATAAAAAGATAATATGTTCTAACATAAAAAGATAATATGTTCTAACATAAAAAGATAATATGTTCTAACATAAAAAGATAATATGTTCTAACATAAAAAGATAATATGTTCTAACATAAAAAGATAATATGTTCTAACATAAAAAGATAATATGTTCTAACATAAAAAGATAATATGTTCTAACATAAAAAGATAATATGTTCTAACATAAAAAGATAATATGTTCTAACATAAAAAGATAATATGTTCTAACATAAAAAGATAATATGTTCTAACATAAAAAGATAATATGTTCTAACATAAAAAGATAATATGTTCTAACATAAAAAGATAATATGTTCTAACATAAAAAGATAATATGTTCTAACATAAAAAGATAATATGTTCTAACATAAAAAGATAATATGTTCTAACATAAAAAGATAATATGTTCTAACATAAAAAGATAATATGTTCTAACATAAAAAGATAATATGTTCTAACATAAAAAGATAATATGTTCTAACATAAAAAGATAATATGTTCTAACATAAAAAGATAATATGTTCTAACATAAAAAGATAATATGTTCTAACATAAAAAGATAATATGTTCTAACATAAAAAGATAATATGTTCTAACATAAAAAGATAATATGTTCTAACATAAAAAGATAATATGTTCTAACATAAAAAGATAATATGTTCTAACATAAAAAGATAATATGTTCTAACATAAAAAGATAATATGTTCTAACATAAAAAGATAATATGTTCTAATTAATAATACATAGGTGAGGCATAAAATTTGAATTGTTAGAACCACTAACCACTTTTGGTTTTTGTTTCTGGCTCCATGTGTTGTTTACTAGCTTGGACAACTTGTCAAAAAAAAGACAACATAAAATATCTGAAAAAAACATTATTTTCAGGAATAGGAGGATGAAATATATAAATGACACAAATTCAATTTACTATCAGAAAAATAAAGTCTAGAATCAAAGCAATTAATTGTCCCTGAGGTCCATGGATAATTTTTTTCCAAAAAAGAAATCTGCATCTATAAGCTTAAGACACCACTCAATTTTCTTAATCCCTTACCAAATTTATAACTACAATCCTATCCTTAAACTACACATCCATATACATTGTTATTAAAACCCTATCACAAAATACAATACCATCAATTAGACCAACTTCTAAATAGATCTATGATAATTCAATAAAATATTAAGTCTTTTAGATCATGGAGTGCTCTACGTGTAACCTAAAGCTGTTATAATGATCAAAGTAAAGAGTTAAATATGATAAACCAAAAGTACCTTGCATAATGTTATGAGAAGTATGAAAACATTAACAGCTTTATTTTTGCATAAAATGCTCACTCTTATCCCTTCCTCTTTACCTAAAATTTAGAAAGTAAGCTTAACATGCCTCTAAATCCAAGGATGTATTATTTAGTTTCCGACTGTGAGAAAATGCCAACTATGATTTAAATGAAGGTTAAATTTTCTTCATTCCAACACAATACATCCATTGGATTTTGAAATCCTCTAACATATCTTCACCAATAATTTTTTTAAATATTAGAATTACTTACATAATGGAATGTCTTTAATATGATATTGATCTCTTTCATGTGTTCTAGATCGTACCATTAGTGTCAATGTAATTTTTGTTCTCTTATGTCAATGCTCATAATATGATTTAAAAGCTAGATATATTATTATATCTAAATAACATACAAAATCTTACCAAATAGTTTGATGAGCTTCGTACACAAACTAACCCTAATCGAATGGTCCGATCATGATCCCTGTACATAAATACATATTACATATACATATATATACATACAAATACATATATACAAATATAAAAAATATATATAAATACATATATACAAATATAAATACATATATTATAACAAATACATATACACACACATATATATAGTCACGAGTTGTCTTCACTTGTGGCCCCCATGCCCACCACCTTTTTTGGTTCACCTCATCCTCTATCGCCTCTTCTTTCGTCTTTATCTTCTTCCTCATTCATCATATTTCTCATTCCTTCCTCCTCTTCTCTCTTAATAATATTATATGTCGATATATTTAAATGTATCTACAACAAACCAATCCGACTATGGACTAGCACAGTAACTAAAGCTGTAAAATTTGTAATAGACTTCAATATTACAACATATATGTATGCTCCAAATCAACGGTATTACTATTAACTAACATAACTATAAAGTATAGGTTGAAATGTAGTCTAATATTATATAAAATTTACTATACATTTAAAGTCTATGTGTAGGATCCCTTGATTTTGGATACTTACACAATGGTTTCTGAAATGTAGTCTAATCTTATATAAAATTTACTATACATTTAAAGTCCATGTATAGGATCCCTTGATTTTGGATACTTACACAATGATTTCTGCTCAAACTCTAACATGCATGTCTTTCACTTATCTAAACCGCTAAAATAAAAAGAGTAAAAATAAGTGGCGAAGTTCACTAGGTAAAAAAGATTTGTGAAATGCAGTGTGTTAGATATTGTGAAATCTGTTAATCAAAATTCACTTATAAAATTTTAGTTAGAAATAAATATAATTTTAGGATAATTTTAGCAAAAAAAATATAAATTAACCTAATACCAATCAAATTTTGATTAAATCATCATTAATCACAACATTAAAAAAACTTAATTAAGACCTAATTTAACCTCTTATACCATCACAAATATATGATCCAATCCATAATATGCATGAAATATAAAGATTTGACCTATTAAGTGTCTAATTTCAAAAAAATCAATATTAAACACAATAATCATAACATAAAGACTTTAATTACTCCCTAATTAATACTATTCTACCATCAAACAATATATTAAACATTGAGTCATACATCATATAGAATAGGCTTAATCATCTCATAAATCAATAAAAATCGAAAAAGAGAATACATACAAGAAAGGAACTAACAAACAAACCTATCATCATGTTGAAATGTTAAGATCAAAAAGAAATAATGTACAAAAAGAATATGTTGCTTGCTTATTCTATAAAACATAAAAGAACTAACAAACCTATTTGCAGTTCATGAAGGAAAGGAACTGCTAATCAAAATCCTGATCTTTGAGTGAAGAACATCAATGTTGGAATGAGAATTATGGTCAACCAAATAGAGAGTTTCTTCTCTTATGTTTCACAAATATGCTCCACAAACATGACCCTATCAGAAGAGTGAACAGAATTTAAGAGGAACATTTCATCGATAACATAGGAGAAGTAAACAAAAAGAAAATAAGTGACCAAATAAAACAACCAGAAAGCTTTAATAGAACATATTTTCATCTTTTGGGACATATATTCATGATATGTGGCCAAATAATCATAAGCCTTCTGCCAAAACTATTAATGGTGGCATTGTCAATAAGGTAAACAATACTTATCTATTAAAAAGCTAGGAAACTAAAGAAAAGTTATCAACAATCCTACATAATGCAGTTACTGATTTCTGCAAGAAGAGAAGTAACAGTAATAAGATATATAAAATGACATGCCAGCAACAGTAGCAATGGTTGTATATCTAGTAAGCAAAGCATTGAGTTATTGGCCTCCAGCAAAAACCATTAGAGTTGTCACATTGTTGATTAAGTAGACTAATTAATCAATGGCCCTAGAAAAAGGCATTTATTGCAAGGTTTTCTTTTGCAAAGAAGTTATTGCAAGTCAATGCAAGGTTGCTTATAATAGCTTATTGATGGCCATGAAACACATACAAGACTTATTTGAGAAGCTGACTGCAAAGCAAGGCTTACCATTTCAAGATATTCATCACTCAAAATAAGTTTGGCTGGACTCTGGAGATATGCATTAAATTGTCAACAAATAGAAGGAAAACCTAATTATAGTTAGTTACTTACAAGAAAGAACCAATGCTCTAACTCCATTCAACCAAATCATCTTCCCTAACATTTTCTACCTTTGTAAAAGTTTTTCTAAAATACTTATAGTTAGGAAAAGCATCCCTACCTGTGTCAAGGAATGATTTTAAATAATTAAGCGAAGTTTGTAAAACAAAAGAATGATCAATAATTACTATAAAAATCAAGTGTTCATTTATGACATATCTATCTCTGTCAAACAATTAACAAGGAAAGCCGATATATTCATGGATGTTAAACTACTTGGACTACAATTAGGCTTTCTTAAAACTAGCAAGTATCCCTTTGTTGTATTTGGGCCAATGATTTACATTACTTTACATATAACACAAAATAGATTAACAAGTTTGTATGTATGCAGAAAAGAAGAGCTAAGATATTTCACATCATCAGGAAATTAATGCCAATGCTAGACAACTGTATGAACTGACTCCATTAACATCTTCCTTTTTTGTTTATAGAGAGACGAGATGTAGAATCAAATCATATATAGAATTACTAATTGTCCACCTTCTTGTTAATAAAATAATATACATTTGAAAGTCTATCTCGCTAAGTGTATGAAGGTCTATAAATATCTTTTAGGACAATTAGGAACCACTATAGTTAGAATCAGGGTTCTCAATTTCAATGTGTACTGCCCGGTACGGGCAGTACGTACCAGTCCAAGAGAAGGCAGTACGTACCAGTCCAAGAGGATACCAGTACGTGACCATCCTCTACCGGGCAGTACTAGTGTTTTGACCAGTATCGAGACATATCGACCGATACCGAGGTATACCGACCGGTACCACCCTGGATTTCGATCGTTACCAAGGCATACTGATCGGTATGCCCTGGCGTAGTAGATGAAGGTATTTTAAGGTTTTATGGTATACTATCGGTACGCCCTAGCATACCAAACCGAGCAAGGCTCGGTACGTCGATACGGACCGTATTCAAAACCTTTGTTAGAATCACTTCAACCATGGCTACCAATAACGCAACAGTCTCCATTGAGGGTCCTACACTTCAATCAACTTCTTCATATTAAAGTTATACCTCAACACTGATTGCAATCATAAGTAGTTGATCAGTTAAGCACGTCAATCAATCGCTAATATTGAGAAACAAAAATAAATTTAGACTTAAAAGCTACTTTTTGTTTTCTTTCATGTAAATAAGCAACATACTACTAGAAGGTCTAACTCAGCTTGTTCATAGAAGCTGCATGTATCTTATAAATTATTGGCAATAATTACAATAATGGTTGTTATCGAGGATCATCTCTAACAGAAGGTCCTCCATTTTACCTGCATGACATCATAATTATCTTGCATCATTGGATGTAATCAAAGTGATAACTCAGTGAAGGCATTACCAATTACATCTTTACTTGCAAGCTAGAAGTCTTATTTCAATTCCAACCAACCAAATCTTCTTCATTAACACTAACCTTCCTTCTATGAATGATTTGTAGTGCAACAATCCATGAATGATTTTAAATAATCAAGCAAAGTTTGTAAAACAGAAGAAAGAACGACAGTGGCCCTAAGGATCAAGTATTTATTTACAATACTTGTTTGTCTCTTCAATCAACTATTGAGAACAACTCACCATTACCTATTGATGTTGAATGGCTAGGATTACAACTAGCACCTATAGAATGTGTAGAATGCAAGTACACAATATGATTGTAAGAAATAAATTAGATTAAGAAATTAGTCTCTAAGGGGGAAAAATGAAGTTCAAATATCCTCCATCATCAGATAGAAAATTAATGTTAATGATAGACTATATTGTAAACTGACTTCTAATATCTTCTGTATGAGGATAGATAGCAAGACATAAGAGGAGCAAATTAAGACTTAAGATTATTCTTTGTTTTTGTTCAATTAGAAGGTTTTGACTAGAGTAAGTTGTATATATGTCCCACACAATCAACAACAATTAAATGATCATTGCAATCACAGTTGCCTATATCTAGTATCATCTCCATTTCAACCTCTTTGAGATTAGTGCTATACTGTAACATTAATTACAATCAAATGGTAGGTCAATTTATGAATATTTATCAATCATGGAAAGAAACTAAAAGAAATCCCAAAAGAACCTAAAGAAATAGGAAAGAAAATGATATGAGACAGACATAAGGGAGAAAAAACACGATCATGACAAGACTGCAACCAACGGATGCCCTAGACCTAGTCTTGGAGGATGAAGACTTTAGCTTGACCATGTCTACTCTTCTAAAACCTCAAGGGCATTTAAGTCTTCTATCATTAGGATGAAGACAGGAAATCCCTTACTCATTTTATTCACATGTCTACTCTTTTAATCATTTCTAACTGCTGATAATAATTATTTCTATGAGATTAATTATATGTTCTATATTTTTAACATAACATATATGTTTTAATTCTATATTTCAAAATTATAAAACCTAAAGTCTGACTAGTTCATTCAATTCAAACTAATGATCCAGTTACTTAACACTAGACTAGTTCATTCAACATGTTGCAGTCCGATTTTGATAACTATGCAACATAGTTCTACAAATATAATATTAGGCAGATACTAACAAACCTTGATAATTTGTGCATGCTTACTCCTTCACAGAGTTTGAACCTTGTTTCTACAGAGATCTACATTATGAAAGGGATACTAGAATGAGGAAACCACCAAGGAACATGCCCATCCGAAATTTGAGAGCTTACAGACAATGGAAAGTTGTGATCAATCCTAATCGTTGCTACCATTGCAGTTTTCCCACTAACATCAAAGATATTATTATTAACCACAGTCAAATTTAATAATTTTTTTAGAACCTATCATAGACTTACCTGCTGCTTGGACCATCCTAAACGGCATGTCATGTAATAAGTGGGCTACCTTGGCTTGCTTTGACTTGCTCCACGAGAAGTGTAGCTCTTTCATGAATGTGCATGTAATTCCAACCACATTCAACAATACCATTAGGACTGCATGTACTCAATACTGGAGATATATTGGTTCAATTCTTATCTAACATAGGAAGAGAAAGTGAACATAATCTGGGACAAACATATGGATGATTAATTCTAATGATATATGTGATGCAGAAGCTTTTGTGAAACTTTAGAAAGCTTAATAATGCATCGTACTTTCATTACATATTAACATGGCACTAAACAAAGGCTCCAATATATCAGAAACATCATTTCAAATGATTCAGATTCTTTAAAAAGTAAGAACATGAACAACAGTCTTTAACAGGTCTTGCAACATAGTTTTCTGTGGCATTATTTTCCTATTCAACAATAACATTATTCAAACCCGATTAAGGAGCAAGAAAAACATCAATGAATTAACCAACAAAATTAGTAACATTAATAATGGAAGCAAAGGAAATAAAAATATGCATTTATAAAGTAATAGCTACTTCAAAAATAATAGAATGGGCAATCCTTGACCATTAAACTAAGCAAAGAATTTAATTTAAGATTCAAGCTTCTGCAGCAAAATATAGAAATATAAAAGGAAAACAAGAAAGTAGAGAAAAAATGTTGAACAAGCACATCATTTCTACAACTTGTGTCACATGATAGTACAGAATGAGAATTTGGAACTCTGATCGAAAATGATTGTTGACATAATTATCTCTACTATATTATCTTGGAGTAGATAAAGATTTACTAGCATATATGCTTTTCAACAAAACAGCTTTGACCAACTTAATCACAAAAAAAATAAAAACATGCACTTAAACCGAGGGTGACTAGTGCATACTGCATACACATATTAGATGTTTATACACCATCAATATCATAAATCACTGGCATAAATTACATAAATTAAGAAGGATGTAAAATAAGAAAAGTTTAAGGAGAACCAGTAAATTAGTTTTCAGAAAGAAATAGGGTCATGAGCAAGTCAAAACAGACCCTGGCAATATTGATCCATTGACATGCATGGCCTGCAATTATCGAATATAAAAAGATTTACTGCACCCCACATGAGATTCTAAATTCTAACACAATTCTTGAAATGACTTCCAAATCAGGGTTCTCAATTTCGATGTGTATCACCCAGTACGAGCGATACATACCGATCCGAGAAGATACTGATACATGAACCGCCCTCTATCGGTAGGTACTAGTATTTTGACCCTATATCAAGTGACAAGGGGGTCCGTACCAGGTGTTAATAGTTGAAATCTGACTGTTACCGAGGCATACCGATCGGTACACCATGATATTTTTGGACCGTTACCTCCAAGTATTTTTTGGAGGTTCTTCAATTCTTTTTGGCTATATTGTTGATACACCTCGATACGTATCGTACAGAACAGGGCTCGATATAACGATACGGACCGAAATTGAGAACTTTGTTCCAAATAAATAAAATTTCTCAAAGGAACTAAAAAGAACCTCAAAATCTCTAAACATCATATTTTTATCATTCTCACCAACTTTACATTCATTTCTTGTCACCTATAAGATAAAAGAGATAAAACTCACATAAAATACTGTTTAAACCCCCGATAAAAAATACAAAATTTATTTTTTAACCTAAAAATCAAGAAAGATAAAGAATATAGTTACTAATCTACTGAATTCTCAATAAAATAATGAAAAACAAGGATGTCTCAAAAGTTCAATAATAATCAATAATGAAATAAAAATATGCATTTATAAAGTAATAGCTACTTCAAAAATAATAGAATGGGCAATCCTTGACCATTAAACTAAGCAAAGAATTTAATTTAAGATTCAAGCTTCTGCAGCAAAATATAGAAATATAAAAGGAAAACAAGAAAGTAGAGAAAAAAATGTTGAACAAGCACATCATTTCTACAACTTGTGTCACATGATATAGTACAGAATGAGAATTTGGAACTCTGATCGAAAATGATTGTTGACATAATTATCTCTACTATATTATCTTGGAGTAGATAAAAGATTTACTGCACCCCACATGAGATTCTAAATTCTAACACAATTCTTGAAATGACTTCCAAATCAGGGTTCTCAATTTCGATGTGTATCACCCAGTACGAGCGATACATACCGATCCGAGAAGATACTGATACATGAACCGCCCTCTATCGGTAGGTACTAATATTTTGACCCTATATCAAGTGACAAGGGGGTCCGTACCAGGTGTTAATAGTTGAAATCTAACTGTTACCGAGGCATACCGATCGGTACACCATGATATTTTTGGACCGTTACCTCCAAGTATTTTTTGGAGGTTCTTCAATTCTTTTTGGCTATATTGTTGATACACCTCGATACGTATCGTACAGAACAGGGCTCGATATAACGATACGGACCGAAATTGAGAACTTTGTTCCAAATAAATAAAATTTCTCAAAGGAACTAAAAAGAACCTCAAAATCTCTAAACATCATATTTTTATCATTCTCACCAACTTTACATTCATTTCTTGTCACCTATAAGATAAAAGAGATAAAACTCACATAAAATACTGTTTAAACCCCCGATAAAAAATACAAAATTTATTTTTTAACCTAAAAATCAAGAAAGATAAAGAATATAGTTACTAATCTACTGAATTCTCAATAAAATAATGAAAAACAAGGATGTCTCAAAAGTTCAATAATAATCAATAATGAAATAAAAATATGCATTTATAAAGTAATAGCTACTTCAAAAATAATAGAATGGGCAATCCTTGACCATTAAACTAAGCAAAGAATTTAATTTAAGATTCAAGCTTCTGCAGCAAAATATAGAAATATAAAAGGAAAACAAGAAAGTAGAGAAAAAAATGTTGAACAAGCACATCATTTCTACAACTTGTGTCACATGATATAGTACAGAATGAGAATTTGGAACTCTGATCGAAAATGATTGTTGACATAATTATCTCTACTATATTATCTTGGAGTAGATAAAAGATTTACTGCACCCCACATGAGATTCTAAATTCTAACACAATTCTTGAAATGACTTCCAAATCAGGGTTCTCAATTTCGATGTGTATCACCCAGTACGAGCGATACATACCGATCCGAGAAGATACTGATACATGAACCGCCCTCTATCGGTAGGTACTAATATTTTGACCCTATATCAAGTGACAAGGGGGTCCGTACCAGGTGTTAATAGTTGAAATCTAACTGTTACCGAGGCATACCGATCGGTACACCATGATATTTTTGGACCGTTACCTCCAAGTATTTTTTGGAGGTTCTTCAATTCTTTTTGGCTATATTGTTGATACACCTCGATACGTATCGTACAGAACAGGGCTCGATATAACGATACGGACCGAAATTGAGAACTTTGTTCCAAATAAATAAAATTTCTCAAAGGAACTAAAAAGAACCTCAAAATCTCTAAACATCATATTTTTATCATTCTCACCAACTTTACATTCATTTCTTGTCACCTATAAGATAAAAGAGATAAAACTCACATAAAATACTGTTTAAACCCCCGATAAAAAATACAAAATTTATTTTTTAACCTAAAAATCAAGAAAGATAAAGAATATAGTTACTAATCTACTGAATTCTCAATAAAATAATGAAAAACAAGGATGTCTCAAAAGTTCAATAATAATCAATAATGAAATAAAAATACTAAAGCCAAAAATCAAAAGGTCGACAAGAATCAGATTGTGAATAATACTATTTTAAAGAAATTAAATCAAGCAAATTAAAACCTACAAAAATAGTACTCTTAATAGGTAGTATGTATTATGTCAGTTTTCATCCAATGCATAAATCATTTGGGAGCAGTGATTTAAAAAGCACTAGGCGCCAAGGTCTAAAAATGCCCGAGGCGCTAGGCGCTCGCTCGAGCGAAGCGAGGCGCTAAAATATAAAAAACATATAATATAATTAATAAATATAATTATTTAAATAAAAATATGCTATTAAATTAAGAAAATTAAGTACAAAATCATAATAAATAAATAAATAAATAAATAAATAAATAAATAAATAAATAAATAAATAAATAAATAAATAAATAAATAAATAAATAAATAAATAAATAAATAAATAAATAAATAAATAAATAAATAAATAAATAAATAAATAAATAAATAAATAAATAAATAAATAAATAAATAAATAAATAAATAAATAAATAAATAAATAAATAAATAAATAAATAAATAAATAAATAAATAAATAAATAAATAAATAAATAAATAAATAAATAAATAAATAAATAAATAAATAAATAAATAAATAAATAAATAAATAAATAAATAAATAAATAAATAAATAAATAAATAAATAAATAAATAAATAAATAAATAAATAAATAAATAAATAAATAAATAAATAAATAAATAAATAAATAAATAAATAAATAAATAAATAAATAAATAAATAAATAAATAAATAAATAAATAAATAAATAAATAAATAAATAAATAAATAAATAAATAAATAAATAAATAAATAAATAAATAAATAAATAAATAAATAAATAAATAAATAAATAAATAAATAAATAAATAAATAAATAAATAAATAAATAAATAAATAAATAAATAAATAAATAAATAAATAAATAAATAAATAAATAAATAAATAAATAAATAAATAAATAAATAAATAAATAAATAAATAAATAAATAAATAAATAAATAAATAAATAAATAAATAAATAAATAAATAAATAAATAAATAAATAAATAAATAAATAAATAAATAAATAAATAAATAAATAAATAAATAAATAAATAAATAAATAAATAAATAAATAAATAAATAAATAAATAAATAAATAAATAAATAAATAAATAAATAAATAAATAAATAAATAAATAAATAAATAAATAAATAAATAAATAAATAAATAAATAAATAAATAAATAAATAAATAAATAAATAAATAAATAAATAAATAAATAAATAAATAAATAAATAAATAAATAAATAAATAAATAAATAAATAAATAAATAAATAAATAAATAAATAAATAAATAAATAAATAAATAAATAAATAAATAAATAAATAAATAAATAAATAAATAAATAAATAAATAAATAAATAAATAAATAAATAAATAAATAAATAAATAAATAAATAAATAAATAAATAAATAAATAAATAAATAAATAAATAAATAAATAAATAAATAAATAAATAAATAAATAAATAAATAAATAAATAAATAAATAAATAAATAAATAAATAAATAAATAAATAAATAAATAAATAAATAAATAAATAAATAAATAAATAAATAAATAAATAAATAAATAAATAAATAAATAAATAAATAAATAAATAAATAAATAAATAAATAAATAAATAAATAAATAAATAAATAAATAAATAAATAAATAAATAAATAAATAAATAAATAAATAAATAAATAAATAAATAAATAAATAAATAAATAAATAAATAAATAAATAAATAAATAAATAAATAAATAAATAAATAAATAAATAAATAAATAAATAAATAAATAAATAAATAAATAAATAAATAAATAAATAAATAAATAAATAAATAAATAAATAAATAAATAAATAAATAAATAAATAAATAAATAAATAAATAAATAAATAAATAAATAAATAAATAAATAAATAAATAAATAAATAAATAAATAAATAAATAAATAAATAAATAAATAAATAAATAAATAAATAAATAAATAAATAAATAAATAAATAAATAAATAAATAAATAAATAAATAAATAAATAAATAAATAAATAAATAAATAAATAAATAAATAAATAAATAAATAAATAAATAAATAAATAAATAAATAAATAAATAAATAAATAAATAAATAAATAAATAAATAAATAAATAAATAAATAAATAAATAAATAAATAAATAAATAAATAAATAAATAAATAAATAAATAAATAAATAAATAAATAAATAAATAAATAAATAAATAAATAAATAAATAAATAAATAAATAAATAAATAAATAAATTAAATCTAACAACTTAAAACTCACAAAAGCAGTACCCTTAATAGGTAGTATGTATTATGTTAGTTTTTATCCAATGCATGAATCATTTTAGAGCAGATCAAGTGCTGCACAATCAACTCAAAAATGCACAATCACCATTTGAGAGTAGAACGTGCACTGCACTGCTTAAGAGAGGAAAAAAATAGAGAAATAAGATCAAGCTGAAAAAATAATTATTCAAATGCAAGAATAAATTTTGTTTGTATTACTCCATCAATCACCTCTTATTGACCGCACAATATTATATATGTCAATTAGTGTATTTCGATTTCAGATAGTAGTGTTATGGAAGAGGGGCCGGAGTGTAGTGCCATGCACAAACTATAAGGATTTACCAAAAGTTCGACAATGATTAACAATGAAATCGAAATACTAAAGCCGAAAATCAAAAGGTCGACAAGAATCAGATTGTGAATAATACTATTTTAAAGAAATTAAATCTAACAACTTAAAACTCACAAAAGCAGTACCCTTAATAGGTAGTATGTATTATGTTAGTTTTTATCCAATGCATGAATCATTTTAGAGCAGATCAAGTGCTGCACAATCAACTCAAAAATGCACAATCACCATTTGAGAGTAGAACGTGCACTGCACTGCTTAAGAGAGGAAAAAAATAGAGAAATAAGATCAAGCTGAAAAAATAATTATTCAAATGCAAGAATAAATTTTGTTTGTATTACTCCATCAATCACCTCTTATTGACCGCACAATATTATATATGTCAATTAGTGTATTTCGATTTCAGATAGTAGTGTTATGGAAGAGGGGCCGGAGTGTAGTGCCATGCACAAACTATAAGGATTTACCAAAAGTTCGACAATGATTAACAATGAAATCGAAATACTAAAGCCGAAAATCAAAAGGTCGACAAGAATCAGATTGTGAATAATACTATTTTAAAGAAATTAAATCTAACAACTTAAAACTCACAAAAGCAGTACCCTTAATAGGTAGTATGTATTATGTTAGTTTTTATCCAATGCATGAATCATTTTAGAGCAGATCAAGTGCTGCACAATCAACTCAAAAATGCACAATCACCATTTGAGAGTAGAACGTGCACTGCACTGCTTAAGAGAGGAAAAAAATAGAGAAATAAGATCAAGCTGAAAAAATAATTATTCAAATGCAAGAATAAATTTTGTTTGTATTACTCCATCAATCACCTCTTATTGACCGCACAATATTATATATGTCAATTAGTGTATTTCGATTTCAGATAGTAGTGTTATGGAAGAGGGGCCGGAGTGTAGTGCCATGCACAAACTATAAGGATTTACCAAAAGTTCGACAATGATTAACAATGAAATCGAAATACTAAAGCCGAAAATCAAAAGGTCGACAAGAATCAGATTGTGAATAATACTATTTTAAAGAAATTAAATCTAACAACTTAAAACTCACAAAAGCAGTACCCTTAATAGGTAGTATGTATTATGTTAGTTTTTATCCAATGCATGAATCATTTTAGAGCAGATCAAGTGCTGCACAATCAACTCAAAAATGCACAATCACCATTTGAGAGTAGAACGTGCACTGCACTGCTTAAGAGAGGAAAAAAATAGAGAAATAAGATCAAGCTGAAAAAATAATTATTCAAATGCAAGAATAAATTTTGTTTGTATTACTCCATCAATCACCTCTTAGTTACCGCACAAGATTATATATGTCCCTTAGTTGACTTCGATTTCATATAACAGTGTTAAGGAAGAGAAGCCAGAGTGTAATGCCATGTACAAACTACAAGGATGTCTCAAAAGTTTGACAATGATCAACAATGAAATCGAAATACTAAAGCCGAAAATCAAAAGGTCGACAAGAATAAATTTTGTTTGTATTACTCCATCAATCACCTCTTAGTTACCGCACAAGATTATATATGTCCCTTAGTTGACTTCGATTTCATATAACAGTGTTAAGGAAGAGGGGCCGGAGTGTAGTGCCATGCACAAACTATAAGGATTTACCAAAAGTTCGACAATGATTAACAATGAAATCGAAATACTAAAGCCGAAAATCAAAAGGTCGACAAGAATCAGATTATGAATAACACTATTTTAAACAAATTAAATCTAGCAACTTAAAACTCACAAAAGCAGTACCCTTAATAGGTAGTATGTAGTATGTCAGTTTTTATCCAATGCATGAATCATTTTAGAGCAGATCAAGTGCTGCACAATCAACTCAAAAATGCACAATCGCCATTTGAGAGTAGAACATGCATTGCATTGCTTAAGAGGGGAAAAAAATAGAGAAATCAGATCAAGCTGAAAAAACAATTATTCAAATGCAAGAATAAATTTTGTTTGTATTACTCCATCAATCACCTCTTAGTTACCGCACAAGATTATATATGTCCCTTAGTTGACTTCGATTTCATATAACAGTGTTAAGGAAGAGGGGCCGGAGTGTAGTGCCATGCACAAACTATAAGGATTTACCAAAAGTTCGACAATGATTAACAATGAAATCGAAATACTAAAGCCGAAAATCAAAAGGTCGACAAGAATCAGATTATGAATAACACTATTTTAAACAAATTAAATCTAGCAACATAAAACTCACAAAAGCAGTACCCTTAATAGGTAGTATGTAGTATGTCAGTTTTTATCCAATGCATGAATCATTTTAGAGCAGATCAAGTGCTGCACAATCAACTCAAAAATGCACAATCGCCATTTGAGAGTAGAACATGCATTGCATTGCTTAAGAGGGGAAAAAAATAGAGAAATCAGATCAAGCTGAAAAAACAATTATTCAAATGCAAGAATAAATTTTGTATATATTACTCCATCAATCACCTCTTAGTTACCGCACAAGATTATATATGTCCCTTAGTTGACTTCGATTTCATATAACAGTGTTAAGGAAGAGAAGCCAGAGTGTAATGCCATGTACAAACTACAAGGATGTCTCAAAAGTTTTTAAGTTGTCAAACTGAAATAACAGACAAAACAATTCCATACAATAGATATTGATATGTATAAATCAAAACATTTCATTGTGTCCCTTTAGAATTATGTGCATTCTGATTTATAACTAAATCCAAGTTCTCTAGCCCAATCATGCACTTCAAATAGACCATATGATGGTCTACACTCTAGTTATTTCTCATTTAGTCTAAATTAAAAAACCTTCCGAATACTATTCCACAAAGATATCAATCAATTTTGTAAGAACCATTTCCTTGCAAGTGTTATGCCAGCGATTCAAGAATCTAAAATGCAGTGTACCAAAACTCATCTAGCACATAATTGGAGTACCTATTTCCCTAACATATATATCCCGAAGCCAATTAACAAGTACATTAACCAACAAAGCTTATATCGATTGACAAGCATTAATATAAAAAAGAACCTGACCTGCTGCCATCTATGAATTGACAATAAAAGGGGCAAACTCAAACCACCTACCTACAAAAGTTGACATGTATGACAGGTAAAAATAAAGATCATGATAACAAGAAATGCTAATAAGATTCTCCAAAGCAGTCATTACGTCAATTCTCACCAATGCATATCCTCGACGCAATTAAAATTCTTTAAAGTAGTCGCCAGGTCTTATTCACATCAATGCACTTCGTGAGTACCATATAGCTTAACGTTCTTGTGTACTGCTGAAACAAGAATAGTATCAAATAATAAGAAAATAAAAGAGTCCAATAAAAGGCAAAAATGTTTCGGGAAAAAGAAGACATGTTTAGCTCTTCCAGTAAGATTCTAATCAGCAAACATGATCCTCGGGATTCAACATCCAATCATGGAAGATGTCATAGTTCTGATTTTTTGCCAAGGACAAATGAACAGATATATGCAGCAACTAGCAAGTACCAAAAGCATCCATCATCATAGCTCACACCAGTTTCCTATAAGCTCATTTTTCATTTTCCACATGATTGTATGCTCTCCTTGATCTTCTCTCCTGCACAACACTGTCAACACACAAAGGGTAAGCACACAATCAGCTTAACTACACAATATAAGAATCTATGACGATCTTAATGAGTTTTATATGGGATTGATCAAAAATAGATATTTCACAGTTCATCACCTTATTAAGAACAATAATATATCAATACGAAGATGCAGAAGAATCATTACTAATGGAAGATCAATCAATTTTGTAAGAACCATTTCCTTGCAAGTGTTATGCCAGCGATTCAAGAATCTAAAATGCAGTGTACCAAAACTCATCTAGCACATAATTGGAGTACCTATTTCCCTAACATATATATCCCGAAGCCAATTAACAAGTACATTAACCAACAAAGCTTATATCGATTGACAAGCATTAATATAAAAAAGAACCTGACCTGCTGCCATCTATGAATTGACAATAAAAGGGGCAAACTCAAACCACCTACCTACAAAAGTTGACATGTATGACAGGTAAAAATAAAGATCATGATAACAAGAAATGCTAATAAGATTCTCCAAAGCAGTCATTACGTCAATTCTCACCAATGCATATCCTCGACGCAATTAAAATTCTTTAAAGTAGTCGCCAGGTCTTATTCACATCAATGCACTTCGTGAGTACCATATAGCTTAACGTTCTTGTGTACTGCTGAAACAAGAATAGTATCAAATAATAAGAAAATAAAAGAGTCCAATAAAAGGCAAAAATGTTTCGGGAAAAAGAAGACATGTTTAGCTCTTCCAGTAAGATTCTAATCAGCAAACATGATCCTCGGGATTCAACATCCAATCATGGAAGATGTCATAGTTCTGATTTTTTGCCAAGGACAAATGAACAGATATATGCAGCAACTAGCAAGTACCAAAAGCATCCATCATCATAGCTCACACCAGTTTCCTATAAGCTCATTTTTCATTTTCCACATGATTGTATGCTCTCCTTGATCTTCTCTCCTGCACAACACTGTCAACACACAAAGGGTAAGCACACAATCAGCTTAACTACACAATATAAGAATCTATGACGATCTTAATGAGTTTTATATGGGATTGATCAAAAATAGATATTTCACAGTTCATCACCTTATTAAGAACAATAATATATCAATACGAAGATGCAGAAGAATCATTACTAATGGAAGATCAATAATTGGTTCACTAGACCTGTTTAAAAAAAATGCTAGAAGTAGTCATACTAGTTGATATAAACACTATTTTACATAAATGTTCCCTCAAAAAAATATTGTAAAAATTAAATGTTAATAGAATTGGGTTTCGTGAAGTTCTGCTCCCATTGTAATAGCTTGAGCAAGCATAATCGAAGAGTGTTATTAGTTTACATTGCTGGAAAGCAAAAGAAGCTTCAGTTACAAAGGTTACTAGTGTTCTATTCTGATTTGCAACTACATAAAACAGTTTACAAATTGATTTGGAGAGGGTGCATAATTGTCCCCAAAGTTCAACTACCCAATTGAAATTCAATGAGCACAATTCAGCTATAGAATGGACTGTTCCAATTGAATCAGTGCTTGGAAAGTCTACGAGGTCTGTTGCGGTAAGCGAGACAAGACAATCAGTTTTATATACAATAGAAGCCAAAGAGAAGCAGTGTCCAGATGAAGCAGGATCGTGATCGGGATAGCAGAATATTTGCCGTTGTCTAGATAGATAGAAAAATATCTTTCTTTCATGTCGCATATCGCTTTTATCATTATTTAATGGATGGAAAGATTACTAGAGGATGCGATGGAGGGGAAGGAATGAGAACAACCGATTTGCTTGGTGAGATTTTCTTTTTATCTTCTAATAACTTATTAGTTTCTTTCCCCGTAAATTTAGATATCATGGAGGATCCTCTCTCGAAGCAAAAAGAGACCCAATTAGGTGAAGTTCTTAATGTTTGTATAGGATATCTATTTAGTTTAACTCAAATCATACTTATAAATACATAGAAACATATGAAAAATGGGAAGATCATCGAAACTTCCTAGTATAGTAAAGTGTATCAATTATGTTACCTATGCATAATATGTAGAACAAGGAACATCGTTTTATATACTTGACCAATACCGATCCCAGGCCGGATCAATACATAAGGAAGTACAGGTATACAAACACATGGTACACCGGTATGTACGGGAGACTTGAAGAGGAAGAAGGAGAAAAGGATAGGGTGGTGGAGGTATAGGAGGAAAAAGGAGACATATGAAGAGGAAGGGGTGGCGGAGGCATACGAGGAAGGAAGAAGAGGCGATGATAGAAGAGGAGGAAGAGTAGAAAAAGGGAGGAAGAGAAATAAGTAGAGGAGGTAGTAGAGAAAGAGGAGGAAGAGTAGAAAAAGGGAGGAAGAGAAATAAGTAGAGGAGGTAGTAGAGAAAGAGGAGGAAGAGTAGAAAAAGGGAGGAAGAGAAATAAGTAGAGGAGGTAGTAGAGAAAGAGGAGGAAGAGTAGAAAAAGGGAGGAAGAGAAATAAGTAGAGGAGGTAGTAGAGAAAGAGGAGGAAGAGTAGAAAAAGGGAGGAAGAGAAATAAGTAGAGGAGGTAGTAGAGAAAGAGGAGGAAGAGAAATAAGTAGAGGAGGTAGTAGAGAAAGAGGAGGAAGAGTAGAAAAAGGGAGGAAGAGAAATAAGTAGAGGAGGTAGTAGAGAAAGAGGAGGAAGAGTAGAAAAAGGGAGGAAGAGAAATAAGTAGAGGAGGTAGTAGAGAAAGAGGAGGAAGAGTAGAAAAAGGGAGGAAGAGAAATAAGTAGAGGAGGTAGTAGAGAAAGAGGAGGAAGAGTAGAAAAAGGGAGGAAGAGAAATAAGTAGAGGAGGTAGTAGAGAAAGAGGAGGAAGAGTAGAAAAAGGGAGGAAGAGAAATAAGTAGAGGAGGTAGTAGAGAAAGAGGAGGAAGAGTAGAAAAAGGGAGGAAGAGAAATAAGTAGAGGAGGTAGTAGAGAAAGAGGAGGAAGAGTAGAAAAAGGGAGGAAGAGAAATAAGTAGAGGAGGTAGTAGAGAAAGAGGAGGAAGAGTAGAAAAAGGGAGGAAGAGAAATAAGTAGAGGAGGTAGTAGAGAAAGAGGAGGAAGAGTAGAAAAAGGGAGGAAGAGAAATAAGTAGAGGAGGTAGTAGAGAAAGAGGAGGAAGAGTAGAAAAAGGGAGGAAGAGAAATAAGTAGAGGAGGTAGTAGAGAAAGAGGAGGAAGAGTAGAAAAAGGGAGGAAGAGAAATAAGTAGAGGAGGTAGTAGAGAAAGAGGAGGAAGAGTAGAAAAAGGGAGGAAGAGAAATAAGTAGAGGAGGTAGTAGAGAAAGAGGAGGAAGAGTAGAAAAAGGGAGGAAGAGAAATAAGTAGAGGAGGTAGTAGAGAAAGAGGAGGAAGAGTATACAAGGCTCACAAAGAGTGTTAATTAAATACTTTTTTAATGGGCTAGATTAGAACACCAGAAATGGGGGTAGTTGTTAGGACTCTAGCTAGGAGAGTCCTAATTGATTGGGGCATTCATGTAAAACCTACCTAAGCCGACCCTTATTAAAGAGGTGAAGAGGCCGGCTAGGGTTTGGAGGTTATTTCTTAAAGAAGAATTAGGAGTTCTAAAGGAATAGGAGTCTTGAGTAGGAGTCCTATTAGGAGTCTTGAGTAGGAGTCCTATTAGGAGTCTTGAGTAGGAGTCCTATTAGGAGTCTTGAGTAGGAGTCCTATTAGGAGTCTTGAGTAGGAGTCCTATTAGGAGTCTTGAGTAGGAGTCCTATTAGGAGTCTTGAGTAGGAGTCCTATTAGGAGTCTTGAGTAGGAGTCCTATTAGGAGTCTTGAGTAGGAGTCTTGAGTAGGAGTCCTATTAGGAGTCTTGAGTAGGAGTCCTATTAGGAGTCTTGAGTAGGAGTCCTATTAGGAGTCTTGAGTAGGAGTCCTATTAGGAGTCTTGAGTAGGAGTCCTATTAGGAGTCTTGAGTAGGAGTCCTATTAGGAGTCTTGAGTAGGAGTCCTATTAGGAGTCTTGAGTAGGAGTCCTATTAGGAGTCTTGAGTAGGAGTCCTATTAGGAGTCTTGAGTAGGAGTCCTATTAGGAGTCTTGAGTAGGAGTCCTATTAGGAGTCTTGAGTAGGAGTCCTATTAGGAGTCTTGAGTAGGAGTCCTATTAGGAGTCTTGAGTAGGAGTCCTATTAGGAGTCTTGAGTAGGAGTCCTATTAGGAGTCTTGAGTAGGAGTCCTATTAGGAGTCTTGAGTAGGAGTCCTATTAGGAGTCTTGAGTAGGAGTCCTATTAGGAGTCTTGAGTAGGAGTCTTGAGTAGGAGTCCTATTAGGAGTCTTGAGTAGGAGTCCTATTAGGAGTCTTGAGTAGGAGTCTTGAGTAGGAGTCCTATTAGGAGTCTTGAGTAGGAGTCCTATTAGGAGTCTTGAGTAGGAGTCCTATTAGGAGTCTTGAGTAGGAGTCCTATTAGGAGTCTTGAGTAGGAGTCCTATTAGGAGTCTTGAGTAGGAGTCCTATTAGGAGTCTTGAGTAGGAGTCCTATTAGGAGTCTTGAGTAGGAGTCCTATTAGGAGTCTTGAGTAGGAGTCCTATTAGGAGTCTTGAGTAGGAGTCCTATTAGGAGTCTTGAGTAGGAGTCCTATTAGGAGTCTTGAGTAGGAGTCCTATTAGGAGTCTTGAGTAGGAGTCCTATTAGGAGTCTTGAGTAGGAGTCCTATTAGGAGTCTTGAGTAGGAGTCCTATTAGGAGTCTTGAGTAGGAGTCTTGAGTAGGAGTCCTATTAGGAGTCTTGAGTAGGAGTCCTATTAGGAGTCTTGAGTAGGAGTCCTATTAGGAGTCTTGAGTAGGAGTCCTATTAGGAGTCTTGAGTAGGAGTCCTATTAGGAGTCTTGAGTAGGAGTCCTATTAGGAGTCTTGAGTAGGAGTCCTATTAGGAGTCTTGAGTAGGAGTCCTATTAGGAGTCTTGAGTAGGAGTCCTATTAGGAGTCTTGAGTAGGAGTCCTATTAGGAGTCTTGAGTAGGAGTCCTATTAGGAGTCTTGAGTAGGAGTCCTATTAGGAGTCTTGAGTAGGAGTCCTATTAGGAGTCTTGAGTAGGAGTCCTATTAGGAGTCTTGAGTAGGAGTCCTATTAGGAGTCTTGAGTAGGAGTCCTATTAGGAGTCTTGAGTAGGAGTCCTATTAGGAGTCTTGAGTAGGAGTCCTATTAGGAGTCTTGAGTAGGAGTCCTATTAGGAGTCTTGAGTAGGAGTCCTATTAGGAGTCTTGAGTAGGAGTCCTATTAGGAGTCTTGAGTAGGAGTCCTATTAGGAGTCTTGAGTAGGAGTCCTATTAGGAGTCTTGAGTAGGAGTCCTATTAGGAGTCTTGAGTAGGAGTCCTATTAGGAGTCTTGAGTAGGAGTCCTATTAGGAGTTTGTTTGATCTTGCTACTGCATTTTTTCTATCCAAATCTCTACGAAATTTTTATGATAGCTTTGACACTTCCTAACAGTAGATTTCCCTTTGGTTTCGTCAAAAAATTCTCAATATAAACCATTGATCTTTTACATCTAATCTGCTATACTTGAAAATCTGCACTGTGAAATTCCAACTGCATAGTACAAATTGTTTAATCTTGCTACTACATTTTCTATCCAAATCTCTACGAAATTTTTATGATAGCTTTGACACTTCCTAACAGTAGATTTCCCTTTGGTTTCGTCAAAAAATTCTCAATATAAACTACTGATATTTTACATCCAATCTGTGACACTTGAAAATCTGTGCTGCAGAAAATTTCAGCAGCATATTATTGCCTTAACCGATCTATTTGCAATCTTTTTGAACAAAATTTCTTATATATTTCATAGATCATCTTGGCTTCTATCTAAGATTGATCTATTAAGGAATTCACCACTAAAAACGATTTTGTGTTGCTATAAATTTTCGTCGCAAACCGCTGAAATTTTTCGACGAGAATTCTGCTATCGCAACTTGCACCAATTTCTTGCTGTATACTGCCAAAATTTTCTGATTAAATTGGACATACTTACTGTCATATACACTGAGATTTTGCTATCAATTCTCTCCTCAAATCTCTCAAGTTTTTTGTGGAAATTTGTTGAGAAACCGCTGTTTCTTCGACGACAATTCTGCTCTTACAAGACAACACAATTCTGCAGTAAACTTCCACTAATTTCTATCAAACCTTTGCTGCCATCTACCACAGATCTAAAACTTTCATCCACAGCCCTAAAACTCCACTAAACCACACCCTCAAACTACACCCAAAACGGCCACAAAACAAGCCTAAACCGTAGCCTACATCCACCAATCCACCAACCCTTTCGACCACCACTTCTCTCATCCTATACATGCCTTTAACCCGACAACAAAAGAGAGATCTTAACATCACAGATTTGGAGGCATGTACTATGGCATCTGAGACGGCAATCAATGCTAAATTCGAAGCCTTCGAGGCGCAAATGGAGGATAAGATTCGGATGCTCTTTACCAACTCAGATTGGGCCGACCACCAAGCCCGAATAAATCACATCAAGGAGAGACCTCCCAATCGTACCAAGCCCGAAGAGATGACTTCCAAGGGAGGGAGGCTCTATGATTGATCCCAACTATCCACGCATGAGGGTGGACTTCCCTAGATGGGAGAAGGAGACCCGATTGGTTGGATCTCGCGCGCGGAGCGATATTTTGGTATCATAAAACTGCGGATGCATCTATGGTGGAAATTGCAGCTATACATCTTGAAGGGGATGCCATACAGTGGTTTGACTGGTTTAAATATACTCATGGAGTCCTCTCATGGAGTCAGTTCAAAGAAGGACTATTGATCCGCTTCAGACAAACCGATTACGAGAACATTGACGAACACTAGCAAAGATCCGACAAACCTCTACTATTCAGGAGTACCAAACCAGGTTTGAAAGGTTATCTAATCAACTCGTGATTGGTCTCAAAAACAGCTATTGGGGACCTTCATTGAGGGCTTGAAGCCAGAGATCCGGGGAGAAGTTCAAGCACGACAACCGTACACGCTTATGGCAGCCATCTCTTTCGCACGACATCAAGAGGAGCGATTGAACCATGAAGCTCAGAGGACTATGATCGCTTCTCAACCTACAATGCAGAAGCCCTCAGCCCCCCCTACTATCAACCGAGTCCCTGCACCAAAATGACGACAAGAGAAGAGCTTCAAGAGCGATCTACAGAGGAGTTATGTTGGCACCGCGACGAGCCATGGAGCCGCGAGCATCACTGTAGAAAAGGGAGACTTCTTATGATTAAACCAGTAGAAGAAGAGGTCATTGAACATCAGAAAAGAAGCCTTGATAATAAAGAAGAAGATGCAGAAGAAGAGCCACAACCGACCGAAGTTATGGTGCATGCACTAGCTGGCTACTCAAACCCGCAAACGATGAAAGTTGAAGGCCTTCTCAAACAACAATCGATCACTGTTCTCATCGACATGGGCATCACTAATAACTTCCTAGATAGTAAAGTTGCTATCCAGATGGCCTTACCTATCGAGTATTACAGCAGGTTTGACGTCAAGTTCACCGACGGACGAATTTTGAAATGTGATCGTAGGCGCCCGCAGAGAAACTATTACTACAGGAACAAGAGATAATTGGAGATTTCTTCCTCCTCCCTCTTGATGATCATGAGGCTATGCTCAAAATTGAATGGTTGACAACATTAGGTAATGTTTTCTGGAATTTTATGAAACTAATTTTGAGATTTTACAGTAAAGAGAAACAGTGATTCTACATGGGAAACGTGGGGGCGACGTAATGACGATTTGCACACAACAAATGGAGAATGTTTTGCATAAAGCATGCAGCAGCTTTTTGGTACAACTTGAGCAGCAAACTAAGGGAGAGCCAATAGAATTTGAAGATCCAAACCTACTTCCTTTGCTTGTTGAATTTTCAGATATATTTGATGAACCGCGCAACCTACCTCTTACCCGTCGGCATGATCATTGTATATCGATTCTTCTGGGCAAACCTCCTGCAAATACTTGGCTATATCAACATTCATATCTACAGAAGGATAAATAGAAAGGATTGTAAAAGAGATTCTCAAAACAGGAGTTATTCGACCAAGTTGCAGCCCCTACTCTTCATCAATGCTCTTTGTACGAAAGAAGGATGAAACATGGCGAATGTGGATTGATTACCGAGCCCTCAATGGCATAATCATCAAGGACAAATACCCTATTCTAATAGCAGATGAATTGTTAGATGAAAGAGAGCACAAGTCTTCACAAAGCTGGACCTTCGATCCGGGTATCATCAAATAGGAGTGTGCAAGGAAGAGATACCGAAAACCGCCTTTTGAAGACACAAAGGCCACTACGAATTTTTGCTTTCGTCACCAGAAGGTGGAATATCTTGGGCATATCATATCAGAGGAAGGTGTGATAGTGGACCCCTCCAAAATTGGAGCAATGCAAAACTGGCTGACCTCGAGGAATATAAAATTGCTACGTGGCTTTCTCGGTTTAATAGGCTACAATCGCAAGTTCATGAAAAACTATGGAAAGATCAGTGCACCACTTATTTCCTTACTGAAGAAAGATTTATTCCAATGGTTGGACAAAGCCTCCGCTGCCTTCGACAAACTTAAGGCAGCCATGACGACGACGCCGGTGCTAGCACTACGAAATTTCAACCGACCCTTCATTATTGAGGTCGATGCATCTGGAATCGGAATTGGAGCCATTCTCATGCAAGATGGTCGACCACTCGCATACACTAGCAAGACATTGTCTCCCTCTCATCAAAATATGTCAACATATGATAAGGAGATGCTCGCCATTGTGCACGCAGCAACAAGGTGGAGACCCTACTCGATCGGTCGACGATTTCAAATTAAAACTGACCATAAAAGCCTCAAGTACTTTTTGGAGCAAAAGATATCATCCCCTGAGAAGCAAAATGGGTAACAAACTTCTTGGATTTGATTTTGAAATAACTTACAAAATGGGGAAGAGAATGTTGTTGCAGATGCGCTTTCACAACTACTTGAGCAAGCTGAATTTTCGGTCGTTTCACTTTCGACTAGCAACTTCCTTGAGGATATTAAGATGGAATGGCAAGAAGATCCAGAGACTAGTAAGATTATAAAAAAAAATTGGAGGAAGCACTAAACTCCGTGGCTCATTACAATTGGGACTCAAAAGAATTACACTATAAAGGACGCATTGTGCTTATGACAAATTCTACTTACATCTTCACGAGCATATTTTGGACAAAGTTATTCCATATGCAGGGTACTAAATTGAAAAGGAGTATGCAATATCACCCACAAATTGACAGCCAGACGAAAGTTATAATAGGTTGCTTGGAGACAGCCCAAAACCACCCACCAAATATGACTACTCAAGGAGAACTCCAGACCCCAGCCAAGTGTTCATTATTGATCAACCGGATCGTGACCTCAACGACCGAACGACCCACTACTGAGAAGGGCTAAAAACGTGGGTGACCCTACCAACAGAAGATGCCACTTGGGAGAACTATGACAACGTTGAGATCAAAATTCCCCAAAATTCATGAATCGTCAGCCTCGAGGACAAGCTGATTGAAGAGGGCGGGTCTGTTAGGACTCTAGCTATGAGAGTCCTAATTGAGGGGGTGCATTCTATGTAAAACCTACCTAACCGACCTTATTAAGAGTTAAGAGCCGGCTAGGGTTTGGAGGTTATTTCTTAAAGAAGGAATTAGAGTTCTAAAGGAATAGTATTCTTAGTAATCTAGGAGGTTCTTGATTAGAAGTCTTATTTGAGTAGGATCGAGTAGAGTCCGATTTCGGGAGTTCGGGTTTAGAAACCCTATAAATATCTGTAGTCCTATTAGGAGTCTTGAGTAGGAGTCCTATTAGGAGTCTTGAGTAGGAGTCCTATTAGGAGTCTTGAGTAGGAGTCCTATTAGGAGTCTTGAGTAGGAGTCCTATTAGGAGTCTTGAGTAGGAGTCCTATTAGGAGTCTTGAGTAGGAGTCCTATTAGGAGTCTTGAGTAGGAGTCCTATTAGGAGTCTTGAGTAGGAGTCCTATTAGGAGTCTTGAGTAGGAGTCCTATTAGGAGTCTTGAGTAGGAGTCCTATTAGGAGTCTTGAGTAGGAGTCCTATTAGGAGTCTTGAGTAGGAGTCCTATTAGGAGTCTTGAGTAGGAGTCCTATTAGGAGTCTTGAGTAGGAGTCCTATTAGGAGTCTTGAGTAGGAGTCCTATTAGGAGTCTTGAGTAGGAGTCCTATTAGGAGTCTTGAGTAGGAGTCCTATTAGGAGTCTTGAGTAGGAGTCCTATTAGGAGTCTTGAGTAGGAGTCCTATTAGGAGTCTTGAGTAGGAGTCCTATTAGGAGTCTTGAGTAGGAGTCCTATTAGGAGTCTTGAGTAGGAGTCCTATTAGGAGTCTTGAGTAGGAGTCCTATTAGGAGTCTTGAGTAGGAGTCCTATTAGGAGTCTTGAGTAGGAGTCCTATTAGGAGTCTTGAGTAGGAGTCCTATTAGGAGTCTTGAGTAGGAGTCCTATTAGGAGTCTTGAGTAGGAGTCCTATTAGGAGTCTTGAGTAGGAGTCCTATTAGGAGTCTTGAGTAGGAGTCCTATTAGGAGTCTTGAGTAGGAGTCCTATTAGGAGTCTTGAGTAGGAGTCCTATTAGGAGTCTTGAGTAGGAGTCCTATTAGGAGTCTTGAGTAGGAGTCCTATTAGGAGTCTTGAGTAGGAGTCCTATTAGGAGTCTTGAGTAGGAGTCCTATTAGGAGTCTTGAGTAGGAGTCCTATTAGGAGTCTTGAGTAGGAGTCCTATTAGGAGTCTTGAGTAGGAGTCCTATTAGGAGTCTTGAGTAGGAGTCCTATTAGGAGTCTTGAGTAGGAGTCCTATTAGGAGTCTTGAGTAGGAGTCCTATTAGGAGTCTTGAGTAGGAGTCCTATTAGGAGTCTTGAGTAGGAGTCCTATTAGGAGTCTTGAGTAGGAGTCCTATTAGGAGTCTTGAGTAGGAGTCCTATTAGGAGTCTTGAGTAGGAGTCCTATTAGGAGTCTTGAGTAGGAGTCCTATTAGGAGTCTTGAGTAGGAGTCCTATTAGGAGTCTTGAGTAGGAGTCCTATTAGGAGTCTTGAGTAGGAGTCCTATTAGGAGTCTTGAGTAGGAGTCCTATTAGGAGTCTTGAGTAGGAGTCCTATTAGGAGTCTTGAGTAGGAGTCCTATTAGGAGTCTTGAGTAGGAGTCCTATTAGGAGTCTTGAGTAGGAGTCCTATTAGGAGTCTTGAGTAGGAGTCCTATTAGGAGTCTTGAGTAGGAGTCCTATTAGGAGTCTTGAGTAGGAGTCCTATTAGGAGTCTTGAGTAGGATAGTTTAATAAAAGAATATTTTAGTTAAGAATATACATCCCCATAACTCAAGCAAAGATCATAAATCGAAATAGCTCCAATACCTCACAAAAAATTATCTCCCTTGCCTACTGTAGTTCAGTGAAAAACAACAATAGTTAAACATACAAAAACCTGAAAAGAACGTGGGGACACATACAATGGAATCTGAATAACATATTTTATATCCATTAGAAGTTATTTGAGTCAAGTTGTTTCTAGAAGTAATTTTCACAACATCCACTATTCTCACATAGTCAACATGTATCGTCTTAGAATCTGGGCAAACAAAATGTACTAGAGTAATCTATATAGACTGCATAATAGAGTTAAATCAATTGGAAGCAAATCTTATAACTAAACTGCACAGAAAGGGATATAGCATATTGGTGCATGCAGATAAAAAATATCCATAAATCACTATGATTCTATTTATAACGTAAGAGTAATAAGACAACAAAGCATGACAAGTGTTACATGTTTGTATCAATGTATGAGATATTAGAAGCAACTGATATCATGGATGTAGAATATGGATGCCTAATCCTCATTTGACCACTCATCTGAAACAATTCTCAAGCTTTGAGAAACATAATTATCATTACAAGCCAAAGCATGGTAAAAAAATTAGTTCGCCATGGACCTTTATTTGCCAGCACCTTGTGCTTGATAAGCTAACTGGCCCATCAACTTCGTTTGACCTAAATCATTAGTCAAAATGCTTAATCTAAAGCTCTAATAATACACTCATTATATCCTTAATTCCTTATAAGCCAATATTTAATCATGCCCACTTCCGATGTGGGACTAATCGGGGTGTTATAATTTTTCCTTTCAAGGGCTTGACATCCTTATCAAGACCCAGCATAGCATAGTGCTTGTGAGGCGTAGCCTATCATGCCCAAATACTAGGTCACGACTCGGGCCTGATAAGCTAACTGGACTATTAACTTTGTTTGACTTGAACCACTAATCAAAATGTTTAAGCTGAAGTTGATAGTAGTGTAAGGAATGCTAGAGCGACATCACATGAGCAGCGAAAGAACAGAAAAGAAAAATCCTAAATTTCCCAATAAGGCGTTCATTGTCGTGCGAAGATTGGTGTACAAAATCCGCAAAACTGAAAACTACGTATATGAAAAACTATATTTTACTTAGGGAGATCGTATATCGCTGAATCCTACAGATCTGTAGGAAGGATGAAGGAGGTCAAAGCGTCCTCCTCTCTACGGTGATCTACATAGTAGGGCTACGATGATGCTCCTCGAATCGCTGCCCAAATCTCTACACCTGCTATCTGAAGAGGAGAAGGGAGAAGAGAATAAGAGGTGACAACCAAAAACCTCTATCCCTATGGGTGTTTGGTTCCCTCCTATTTATAGAGGCCCCCTGTCAACTTAATCTTAATGGATCCAGTTCTATTGGGTATTAGATTTTCATTCAACTACCGAAGCCTCTTAGATTAATGGATCTCTATCCAATAATCTCTCATTGGCTCTTATGGATCTCATCCAGAGGATCTAATAATTTATGAGCTTATTGGATATCCAATAAGATAGGGGCTCCGGTGGATATCTCATATCCGGAACCTCTACTCGCGCAAACGCCTACCATATGTGTGTGACCCTCTAGGCCCATATCGAGCTGGTCATGAGTCATACTTGTCAGAACTCCTTCTAGCTTAATAAATTATTATCTCTATAATAATTCACTTGATTCAACGACTGCGGACGTACTATGTCACTTACGTCGCAGTCCTAAACGATACAGGGGAATCCAATCCTTTGGACCTATCTGTCCTCAATTACCGTGTAACCTATAATCATCATCCATATAATATCCAAAAACTGTATACCGAGCATGGTACTATCAAATTCATACGGTTTTTACTCGAGTCTCATTCTAATCGGATTTTCCCGAAGAACTCTTTCTCTCTCAATCCGAATGACCCTAGCTAGGAATTTGTTTGAGCAAGAACACATGGGATATTCCTCTTATGACACCGATAGTGGATGATCCTCTATTGACACTCAATAGTCCTCGTAAGGTTAGCTGTCACTCCCAATGACCGTTTGTGCTAGATCTGGAACTTCCAGGCCTATAAGTTTGATATTAAAAAGTAGAGTACTCATACAGGACATTCATGGTGTCTTAAGTCTAAAGACCAGGTACAACACTGTGACAACGGAATTACTGTCTGACAATAAGATATTATTAATCATCCAGCATTCTGTAAGCGGATCAATCAGTGAACTTATTCTCCAAAGAGCACTTGTACACCCTAGTGTCCCCATACGAGCAGCTATGAGACCAGTTGCCTCCATAATATGGATGGGTATAAAGCACACGAGTCTGGTTATCTCGAGATCCCTTTCGAGTAACCTATGACAGGGATTATTTAGGGTCTGTGTTTAAAGGTAAATCGGTTTCATTATCGTGATCTCATCACTATCCGATTCCCATTGCACAAATCAATAAACATCACAATATATATGCATATATGCAACAAGCAATATAAAGTGATAAATGGCCAAAATATAATAAGTAAAAAGAACGCATATCATGTCACACGCGTCATCACTCACGCGATTGGCTTGCAGGGCACCTATAACTAGCAAGTTGTACATTCATCAGACCCTTATAAGTCGATCTTCGTCTTACCTACTTTCGATATAGCACTAATTGGGGTGTTACAATATTAGTAATTTCAAGTACTAGTTCATATAAGTTACAATAAGAGGTGCCACATAGGACTTAATAAATTCCAATTAGGCTTCACCAAATCATTAATAATGCCAAAATAAAGAAAATAAATATATNGAATGACTAAGACAGCAGAACCATTCGTATTCGTAGGTGTGGAAGGGGTATAGAGCGAGCGTATATGGTGGTGCGCTGTAAGTCCACGTTGTATTTTAGGTGCGTCGCTCAAGCATTGACTATATGTTTGTGTTCTAAAGTCCATAGGGTGTTTTGGTCCCTCTTGCTTAAGTACAGGGTTGAACAAAGTATCAATTAATGTAAGGGCTCAGCCAAAACAAAAGGGAAACACCAACAAACAAACGTTGTTTGCCTCTTCCTATCTATTGAGTATTAGATCTAATACTATGTAATCGTAATAATCTATGATATATACTATAAATCTATACATATAGATACATACATATGTATAGAAGTTATATATGTATATAAATTATACTATATGTATATATAATATATGTATATATAATCTATTTATATACATACATGTAATATCTGGATCATAAGTATATGTATATGTATACATACATATATGTATATAATTATACATAACATATATGATATAATATATATAATACATATATGATATATTACAACATACATATAATATTATACACCACACACAACACACAACACACAACAGATATATATATATAGAATATATATATATATACATACATACATACATTACAAACCTATAATATATATCATATTACATAAATATATGCACCGAGTACATATTTACTTAATAGATAAATATGACAATAATATGACATGTATACATACATTATATAAAGATATATGCATGTAGATATATTACATATACATATACATAAAATACATACATATATATTATATACATACATATATATAATAGATTGAATACATACTAGATATACATATATTATGTATATGTATATTAACTATATATTAAATATACATACAAAATAGTACTTACAATTACTAGATGAAACATATATATATACATACATATACATACATACAGATATAAACACATATATATATAATACATACATGATACATATACGCTATATAATATATAGATATATATATAATATATAATGGGTGGTATACATACATATTATATATAATATATGTGTATACATCATAATATAATATTTATATAATATTATATATGTGTGTGTATTACATACATATATATTATATATAATTACAAAATATTATAATATATAGATGTGTGTGTATACATACATTATATATATATATCTGTGTGTATAAATACATTATATAGACATATATATGTATATATAGTGTGTGTATACACTACATAATGATATATATATCTATGTATATATCTATATGTATTAGATATAGGTATATATTATTTGTATATGTATAATATATGTATGTAGGATATTTGTATAAATATTTATATAGTTTATATAATGCTATATTATATGTAGTCATACATAAATATGTAGACTACATATAGATACATACAATATGGATGTATACAGACATTCATTCTCTATACATACATATACATATGGGTACATCCTATACATATGTTACATATATATGTATATATATATACATATGTATACATAGATATAATACATATATATACAATATTACAATATAACCTATATCTATATGTATAAATATATGTAGGTATACAGCAACCTAAAAGCAAACATTGATGGTAATGGCTTGTATGCTACAAGTAAAACAATTGAGAATACGCCAAGGAACTGAAGTCAAATAAGAGTCGAAATTAGCAAAAGATATACTTGATATATCCTAAGGATATGATACATACTAGTACTAGTCTAGATGTCCGATATATGATCATCCCATTCTCGGGCGTGCCAATCCTAAACTCAATATAAAAACGATTAACTCATGAACAATGAGCCCTCTTATCACCAAGGGTCATTGTCGCTAACATTTCACATCCCACGAGGACTAGGTATCCAATGATAGCATGTACAAATAAAAAGGAATTACTAAACCATTTCAGGAATGAAAAAAAAAACTAGCTTCCTGTCAACATTAATCAAGGTAGATAAAAAGTCAATAAACACATGAAACAATGAATTTGTACCTTCACATAGGATACTAAATGCACGAGCAACAGTTGCGCAGCCTTCGATATTACATACCTTATCGAAGAAGATTCAGAGTTTCACTGGAGCATCATGGATCCATTTTGAATATGCTCATGTAGAAGAGTTCTGATGGATTTGAACAATTTAAGAATCAATATTTTGTACTATTACTTGTACACTATTAAACATAATTTACTGGTATGATAATGAAAAAATGTAAGTAATGCTTAAAATTACTTTTCAATATATGTAAGTTATGGGAGATTGTGGGAAGTCATATCATGATCTGTAAGTTCTGAAACAATATATGAGTAGACTACCTTTCACCAGGAATATCCATAAACAATTACCTGTGAGCTACTGACAGTTCACCAGATATCACATGATAATTCCTTCACTTAATAACTACACAATCCAAATGTACAAGGAACCAGAAATCAGTAAAATTAAAGAATCTATAATTATTGATCAAATAGCTTAGACAAGTGCATTTTACTCACTCTAGAACCTAGTACCAGTTAGCAAGAACAATACAGTTAGAAACAGTATTACCAAAACTGGGTGCGGAATCGGGATGGAGGCAATCCTTTTTGGGGATCTAAGGTGTAGTAAAAAACTTTTGCGAATAAGATAGTGCCTGGAGAATACCAATGATTATAAAAAAACTAATCTGACCCTATAACCTCCCCACCCCCCACTTACAAAATGAATATTTTATTAGTAGATTAAACTAGTTTGCAGCAAACTAGAGCCTATGCTGGAGATAGTGACAATAGTTTGAAATTGGTGATACCAGTAAATTCTCGTTCTAGATAGAAGAATAATCTAATAGAGGAAGGTAGTGTTAGAACCCTTGCAGATCTAAGCTAGAGGGTGATCTCTTTAGGGGATCGGCCTCCTTGTACTCTATAGGGATTCCTTCCTCTAAGTTGCTTGTACAAGGCTGCAGAAAAAATTCATCTATTGCTTAATGAAAAGAATAAATACATGACTCTTTGTAGGGTCTTTCGTAAACCTACTCCTATAGGACTCTACTCACGATTCCTCTCAGAAGACTTCTACTCAAGACTCCTAATAGGACTCCTACTCAAGACTCCTATTCCTTTACAACTCTTAATTCTTCTTTAAGAAATAACCATCCCAACCCTAGCCGGCCTCTTCACCTCATTTAATAGGGGTCCGGCCCGTAGGTTGGTTACATGAATGCCCCTATCAATTAGGACTCTCCTAGCTAGAGTCCTAACAGTTAGCAAAAAAGGTATGCAATTTCGAATGGTACGTTGGTCAGGGGATATACCGATACGAGCATTACTGGTACGGAGGACTGCCCCGGCTTACCGCGGCAAGAACGTTTTTTACAAAGTGCCCCGTTGTCGGACGATACGGGTATAGAGCGGTAACGATCGAATTTTGTCGTTACCGCCCGACACAGCTCGGTAACGGTCGATTCGACCATTACCGCACGTTATAGTGCTAAGTGCTCCAACGATCAAATTGACATGGAGCCCTTATCATAGATTTAACCTTCTTCTCTCCTCTTTTCACCCATTACATCTCATACCTCTTAAAAACTATTCAACCTTTTTCTTAAAAAATAGTTGTAACAATTCAAATAATTTTTCTGCGATATTTTAGATATTTACAGAAGGGACAATCCGTAATTGAATGAACTACGAAACCTTGCACCAAAATATTCTTCAAAGCCGAAAAGATGTGATACTATCTTACATAATTACATGTTTTGCTAAAACTTATCTATTACTATATTTATTTCTAACTTAAAAATCCTATCCTAACTTTTTTTTATTTCAAGTTGTGGAAAAGATTTACAACACTAAATTAGGTGTACCGCTCGGTACCCCCTGGCATACCCTCGATACACGGCTACTAGTACTATACGAGCCACCTCAAAACATGACGATCCGGTATTGGCATACTTGTTATAAATAAAGAGAACCTATGAAAGTAGCAAAAAACATTCGAGAATCAGATGAAAGGATGAAGTCTCATTTTCCCAAATGCGTCCCTGTGCATCTGCATGCAACAATTTTCGGGATAAGCAGATGCAGAGTACTACCATTAGCCTAATAAATCTGACCTCCTAGTCAGAAATGACAAGTTGCATGTTAAGCTTAAGCTACCTTAGCTCTTCTGCGGGAAACTAATAGCACCTACGTTGCCACATCAAATATAGTCAAAAAGAAAATGAAGATGGCAACCTGATGAATCATTAATTGAAAAAGTGGTACGTTCCCTAAAGTGGAACACTCAGAGTAACAAAGGTGCAAATAGGCAGTGTACACTAAACAATGTGCCAAGTTGCTGTACTTCAGTCTTTAGACCAAGGAAATATTGTCAAGCTTTATTCATGGCAAAGTTGTTCAGCTTTTCATGACCAAACCATTTCTAAAAGCTTGGTAACCACAACCATTTACTTAGGATGGATATTTTTTTACATAGGGTAATGCCAGCAAAAGATGTCACTTATTATTTTAATTGATGAAAGTCCTAGAGATACGAAAGACTAATAGTAGGAACTGGATTCCACCCTACTTCACGATTAACTTGTTCAATTAATTCACACAATAACTTATTCTCTACATAATGAAGCAAACAAGAAGACCCAGCGCAAAAATATTTTTACCTTAACTCCTGCCAAAGAAAACACAAACGAAACAAGCATATCACGTAGAACACAACAGACAAACTTCATCCAACGAGAACACAAACATAAACAAACTATATCTAAGATATCCCAACCACGCACTAATATAAATATGAGTAATTATCACAAACAATCCTGCAAAAAAGGAAAAAGATATTATCAAGATTAATAAACATGCGAGAGAGATGGTGAAAATCAGAGCAATTGATCAATCAATAGATCAATACACAACCTCTTTAACTTGCCAAAAAAAAAAGAAAGAAAAAAATGAGAATTTCACGTCACGCATGTTCAAAGCTGAGGGATTTATTATAGAGATATCAAACACATGTAAAATCTTTTTTTCCTTTCATCTCTTCCCGTTCCTTGCCATCTTAAGCAAGGAACAATGACATATCACTTCCTTGTAAACAATTATTAGTCTGAAAATATATGCGGGTGCTCTATGTATGATTCTTTCAATTGCGATATGTACCGCCCATACGTATCCAAGTGATGAGTCCAATCCGAGGCCTATCGGCACACAGATGCTATTACGGGCACACCAAAGTTTTGCCCCCGTCTCAGGTGTACGGGATTGTACGAGCAATACAATCGAAATCCGATTGTTAGTCCTGTATTGGACGCCTTGTTTAGGCATATAGGTATAGGTACGGACCCTGTACCTATAAAGGCGATTTTTAGTTATTTAGGCGAACCACCTAGTATAACCTGGTGTACCATGATAAGCCTACTACACACCGTACGAGCAAAGCTGGGTTATGCGGTGCGAATCAATACGGAACGGGACTCTTGGTTTTATAAATTTTAATAATAGTTATGTCAGAAACGTTATACCCCTAACAGCAAAACAAAACAGTCTCGCTTTAAGCATGTAGCCTGATCATTAGGTCATCAAAATATGACCGGGCTAGCCTCACTGGCTACCCTAGCAATTAACATCATCATCAACATCATCAGTCTAGACAAGTCCTAATCATCATGATTGTCCAGTACATGCATCAAATAATCTCAGCACTTAGATGGATTGAAGAAGTCAACAACAAAAGCAACATGGCATACACCACACAACACAAAATATGCCGATGGCAAATCAAGACTAAAACCAATATTAAAAAGCATGTCTCTAATTCTTGAGGTAAATAATCAAAATGATAGCTCAGTAAGACAAGACGCTATAGATGTAAGGAAAACTCCAGACGCATGCAAGAAGTATAGATGTAAGCGAATCATGTTGTATGCAAGAGCAAGTAACAACAAGCAATACGCTTCAGGCAAATATCTTGCACTCAATTGAAAATAGAATATAGGTCAGCCCAATAGTCTATATTGTGTTTATACATTATGGAGGCATAGAATGCTTGCACAGAGTTCTTAAAGTATGTCATGTGCTTAATTAGGTATCACTCTGCAAGCATAGCATGCCACTCCAAAATCTGCAAGCATAGGAAGGATTGTACCTTATAATGAAATTAGCATAGTTGTTGCAAGCAAACGGAAGCATATAATGCAGGATGGTAAACATTTGAATGCACTCAAGGTAACTCTGATCCCACGGGGTAGGCAAGATGTTTGGGGACGTGGGACCATATACAATAGGGAGCAAAAAAGACCATGCATCGTGAGTTGGATCTGTTCCTTGAAGTAGATATTTTATGTCTATAGGATTATAGCAAGTGACTCTCAACTTCAAGCTCTATAGATTAATATGGCACTTCAACTATTCTTAATAACATCACACATGATAGTCGATTAGACATGGTATGATTAATAGAGGATTAATATAAAAGGGTGTACACAGAAGTAAATCCGATCAAAGTTCTTTAAGAGAACAAAGTATCGACAGATAGCCCAAAAGTATATCCAGATTCAACTGAATCTAAATGGTATAAAAAACTGGTTATGCACAGTAACAAAAATTTCTTTACGAAATCAAAACTTATTGATAGTATCTTAATCACCTGTTCGTAAGAGTATCTTACTCACCGTTTATAAATTGAAAAGTAGATAAGGACAAAATGTATAAAAATCGTAAAGAGAATAAGATGCACTTGGAGATTCTTCTTCTATCTATTTGATGTCTATCCATGTTTTAAAGAGGAATGATGCGCTCCACCAGGGTATCTTTCACTGTTATTCTTGTACTGATCTAAAGCATGGGGAAGTGCTAAATGTCAGAATGCTTGCTATGAAAAGAATGATATCAAATTTATCTCATTTGACAAGCAAAAGTACTTTAAGTTTATATAGAATATATCTCAAATATTAAACACCTCTTGCACAAAATTAAATACAAGCAAATTAAAAAAAAAGGACATCAATCACATAAGCAGAAATATAATAAGTAATTTACAACATATAGAAAGTACAAAAAGAGAAGTATCACCAAATACAAACCTTGAAGAATATCCAAATTGTAATCATGACACAAAGCCCGAGAACATGAATCAGTGAATTTGTGACAATTGGATCATTGAACTTCTAGTACAATGGTATCATTCTATACCATATTAAAAAAAGAAATTGTTCAAGCGAGGATTGTTGTACCATCCAAAATGTGTACAGTTATAAGCAGTCGTATTAGTCCAGCATGGACGTTGTGGACCCTCTGTTTCAGGTGGTCCGATTAAAATAATAAAACAAATCAAAAGGGTGTGCCCTTTTCCAACTCAACATTAAAAAATAAATAAAAAAACAAATTAGGCTCACGAATGTAAGCCCTCTGTACTGGGTACAGAGCATGCCTTGCCACTGTGATGCTAAGTGGCGCTCCTCTTCGCCATTTGCTACTTGCCTCTTTGCCATACAATGACTCTTCAACATACCACTAACACTATGAGGTTGCCGCTCGTCGATCTAGCGTTGTTCCAGGTATGATTGCTCTTGTATTTCTTCTCTCGTCTTTGTTCCTCTTCTTCCCTTCTTTACTTCCGCATTTCTCCTCTGATTGCCGCCTAATCCCTTAATATCATTCCTCTTTTTCTCCTGCGAAACATCGATACCCCGGTGTTACTTATGTAGTCCATGGATGCACTGGCATATCAGTGTGTCGGTACAGTGGTACACATCAACATAACGTGTTGATACAACTAGTAAGACCGATAAATACTAGGTATTTTTTTTTTTTTGATGACAGATTACCCAAAAGGGTCTGATACTCGAAAAGGCAATTCCGAGACGGTGCTAACTCATACTGGTCCTGACATAGACTGATATCGAAGGGATACTAGTGTACAAACACATAGTACACTAGTAAATAAGGGTTGACGAAGAGGAAGAAAAAGGAGAAGAGGAAGGGGCGATAGAGGCATAGGGGGAGAAGATAAGGGGGACGAAGAGGAGGAAGATGAGGTAGGGAAGCAGCGGAGGGAGGAGAGAAAGAGGGAAGGGGACAAGGGAGGAAAAAGGGCGAGGAGAAGTGAAAAGAGAGGAGGCTGGTGTTCCAGTGAAGAGGGCCCCCACCTGGGGCAGCCGACCTATTCCTGTTTGGATAGGACCATGTCATCAGTTTCATACTAGTCGAGTGAAACGATTCATCCACAATATAACCGATCAATATAATAGAAAGATTATCCACAAGACAAAAATGATACAAGATCATAAAAACCAATACAATTCAAAATTCAATAACGGCAATAAATAACAAAGAATGCCTGATGATCAATTCTAAACAAATGATCATTCAAAAATGAATTTACATCATAATTCCCTTTGATTAATAAGGAAAAACCATGAAACATATTCACATCCACATACCTAACTGACATGATAAATGATTTTATTACTCTTGAAGTCCAAATAAAGTAAAACAAGTGAAAAACAACATAAATTATTTTTTCGCAAAAAGGAATATTCTACAATCACCCGTGCTTGCCCAATATGAAGTTTAATAAAAGATAGTTTCATTGGCCAAATGAATCCCCAGCTCAAGCCAAAGCCATAAAGCAAAATAAAAAACCAATACTGACCAAAAAATATTGGTACGTCCAAAAACCACAAGAGGGTGATTATTGGTGTCACATAAAGGCCTCTCTTAACTACACGGTCAGGGGTCAATCCAAAAAGAAACCTGAATATATGAGTAAGGATGCACACATTACCCACCATATAACCAACATTGACAACAGCGAACTTTTTTTCAACCATTAATATTTTACAAGTCAACATTCTTGTAAACAACATAGGATGTGACCTAACACACATACTTGGTAAGTTTCTTAACAGATTTTACCACTTCCAATTATTTGCACAGGTTTCAATAACATATTATTTTGCTCTTCAAAAACCATAAAAAGGGCAATGAAAAACTTCAGAAGTTAAGTCAGTCAAACAGACTTGTAAAAGTGGCCAAGCTAGACAAAACGGGGCTTCATGTGTAACCACTTAAAGCCATAGGACACGGTTAAATTTGGGAATAAAATATACCATCTTAAAATTAATACATTAAGATACAAGAAACTAAAAATGTTTGCAGATGTATGAAAGAATGACCAATAGTAGATTATAGAAATGACAAACGATTAAAACAGTGAAGATCAAGCAAACGAAGGCTGCCAGCAGTGTCTAGGTAAGCATACAGGAAAAGCATTATATGTAGATGGTGCAACCAGCAAGTATGATGACAGAGAACCAGATAAAAGAGGATTCAGAAGATGAAAAATATATATTCGATCGATACTTGACCCAAACTAATAAGCAAGAGATCTAACAATATTTAGGTCAATAACAAAGTAAAAATTAGTCAACTTCAAGAAAAGCAACAGTGAAGCTTGTTAAAGAGATTGATAAAACCTAAGTTTTCTTCAATAGTAGATCTAACAACTATTTATATGTAATCAAAAAGCCAAAATAGAGGAAGAAAAAACTATGACTTTTAACCAATGCCATACGTTATCCAACTTATAACAATTAAAACAAACATATAGAGTAACATGGTCCTTGAAGTTCAACCGTGTGCATGAACCACAGCTGCGGCAAAGAAAACTGGACCCATATCAATCCCTAACAAAAACCGGTATGTATGGGCTCGTATCAGTGTATTGCCACATGGCCCACTAAATGGTGCAAAATCATCAAGCTATAAAAGTAAGGAAAAGCTATAAAGAGTTAAAAGGATTAGTAATGGCCAAAGGGAACTCTGTGCAATGTTAAACTGGAGAAAAAGCAAGAAAAGCATGGTTGTAGTATTATCAAAAAAACCATAAGAGTAGGTCTAGTGCTAGTATAGGCATGGCCAAACTCTAGACGGCAATTGGTTGGGCCAAATAGCTTGTGAAAATGATTGCTCAACCCATAGGTTGGGAAGCACCTGCTCATAACTAAGTGGTGGGATCCATGGGGTTTAACTAAAAGCGCTAACACTATCTTATAAGAGTTAAATGAGGAAACAACCTAAAAGGTAATCATAACATGGAAGAAAAGAGGGCTGCATCTCAGGGAGAAGGAATGCTTCAACAATTTGAGTTAGTGAAATTGGTTTTGATTGTTATGATTTTCTAGTATGCGAATCTATGACATCATGCTCTCTGCATTGACAGGGTAGATATTGAGAGGTTTTCTCTCAGTTTTTCTTCTAGTTTGTGCAAAGTATTAGTGCACTGGATTTATTTGTAGTTGATATCCTTGGTTAGTCCCAGGAGCTGAACTTTGTTAAGCCATTATTGTATAGTGAGAAAGTTTGATATGTTTACTCAGGTTTTTTCCCTTCCGTTAAGGAGTTTTATACATAAATCTTGTCTTGTGAATGTGCTTAGTATGATAACACTATCTAATTGGCTGCATAGTTAAAATTGTTTACAATATATTTGAAGTGTTAAATTTTTTTTTTATTCACCATAAAGAGGAAAAAAGGATTCTGATATCTCGTTGTACCCATAGATTCAGGAGTCTATATATCATTTTGCCAAAACATATCTAAGTCATCACAAAATCCTACAAAATGCACAACAAAACTGATTTATTAATTAATCCACAACAAAACAAAATAAGCCTTGCAAGTAAAGATATATCCCAAAAAAATAAAGGAGAAGAAGTGAGTCTAATTTCAACACAGAAACAATCACACCCAGAGTAAATCTTGTACAATGGCGACCAGTTGTTGGACATCATTTCCTCATACCAAGGTCGTATCTTTGTCCAAGTTTTATCAGTACCATGACAACACTAATACAATAACACTTTTATTCCTGTTTTAGAAGTTCTTCTCAGGGGGGTCTAGAAGCTAATTTTTAACAACATGGCTTATAATCACATTGCAAATGTATCTTAGATTAACTGGGGCAAACAAAAGTGTTCCCAGAG